>LPNX010271594.1:2989-38157 GCA_001517045.1 Pseudotsuga menziesii | reverse complement strand
TGTCCCTTAGGTATTCGAATTCTTCATGGATTTAAGCTATTGCTATGCATGGAAATTGTTATCCTTTATTGTTTATATAATATACAGAGAGGAAACCTACTTGGTATTCCAGTTATTTCCAATTCATGAGTATTTGTTAATTATTCTTTGATGATTTTGATTCTTAGTTCCTAGATCATGTGCAATAATTAATATGGTATTAGAGCATGCAGCGGGACGAAGATCAATCTCTCAAGAACAAGCTTTTTGACAGATTTCTCCATGAAATTTGAGCAATAGCTCAAGAATCCAGCACTGCACCAGAAGCCAAGGCTTACCACTTAATACCCCAAGTAAAGAACTTGTTGATCAAGCTTGCTTGATTGACTATGCTGGGTGTGATGAAAGCCTAAATGTGCAGTCTGTCCGACCTTACGGTGCCTTTTTGTTTTGATTTGCAGGTTTTATTAGGTACAACTTCGAATGGACTCAGTAATCCCTCCTCTCACCCCATTCACAAGCTATTCGGAATGGAAGTTGAAGATGATTGCATATCTCAAGAGATGAGGTCTCTATGAGGTGTCTATTGGAATTGGAAGAGAGACTTATGAGAATGAGAATGACTGGCTAAATGATATTGACAGAGCTTTTGGATCAATGTGTCTGGCCCTTGATGATAGCTTGTACTACCTTATTCCTAATTATGATGAATACCCAAAGAATTTTTGGCCAATATTGGACAGAACCTTTGGCAAGAACAATGAGGATCATAATAGTACTTTGAAAATTACAGCCAGCACCACAAGAGTTCTTCACTCAAAACTCTCATCCTCTACTCTCTCTGATGAAGTTGTTCAAGATGAAGTTGAAGCAGAATCTTCTACACATTCAATTCGAATTGAAGAAAGTCTCCATGAAGTGACTCCTTCTCCTGATGCTCCGGAAGTTCATGAGATATCTGATATCTCATCTTCTCATATTACTGAAACAGAAGAAGAAATTCAAATCTCTGATATTGAAGAAAAATTCTGCTACACTTCCATGCAAACATTCACCGGTGATTTTCCTTTGAATTTTGTGCAAAATTTACCAGTAATTGCTTCCGAAAGTGAAGAGAAATTTGATTTTTCTCCCTCTAATGTTGCTGCTGGTGTGCAAATATGTAAAAAATTGGATATTTTGGAAGAAATATCATATTATAAGAGTGACACATTCGCTCCTCATGATCTAGATCTTCCAGCAAATTCCTACAGGATTGCATGCACCAAAATTCAGAATTTTGAAGAAGAAGAAAACTGTGCATCCACCGTCTCGGTTGACCATAATTTTGGATCTGATATGAAACTTATTGGATCTGATATGATATTATTTGGATATGATCTGATATTTCTTGGTTCAAAATTTCAGGTTCATAAACCTTCAGTACTGCTTGTAGCTGTTCTCATCAACGGTGTGAAGAAACAAGTACCGCAAGTCTCCTTCAAAACTGTTGCCGGGGATTTGATTTCATTTCATAGTTTTGGATATGTTGTGAACTTATTTAGATCTGATTTACATTCTGATCTGATATTATTTTTTTCATATTTTAAAATCCAATAGCTTTCAGCCATGCTTGTAGCTGCTCTCACCAATTCCGGTGTGAAAAATCAAGTACTGCAGTTCTTCTTCAATTTTGCTGATGGGGATTTGGTGTTAGTTTCCTCTTATGAGGTTGCTGATATTTTAGTTTGTGAATCATTAGATATTTTTGAAGCTATATCAGATTATGGAGCTCAATCATTCGCTCTCCAAAGTCCCAGGGATTCTCTACCTTCGGTCACAAGCTCATCTCCTCACAGAACTAGTAAAGAGGAAGACATTCTGCATCCGCATGGACACTTGCTCCTAATATTTGGGGCTGATTTTACCACTCATGGTTTGCTGTTCAAGGCTGAAACATATCAGTTTCTTGAGTGTTCCACACATGGTTCAAATCCTCAAGAACCTTTGCTCTCTCTTCAGATGATTTCAGTTGCTCTACATGGGTCCAGTTTTCACCGTGCAGCTGTTTATGTTTCTGATTCAGTTGAGTGCATTGTTTTTCTTCCAAAGTGGAAGATTCCTCTAGACATATTCATTTAGTTTGGATTCATAGGTTCACATGTACAGTCTCAAGATGCTGCTGCATAGAAGAACCAATTCTTGATTTACTGCTTAGTTTGAGGGGGGGTATTTTTCCCATGAGGTTTTCCCCGTTTCCTTGGTTATATTAAGCAGTTACTTTATTGTACAGGGTGACCTATGGCCTTAGTTTCCAGGTCCCTAGCATTTTATGCATCTATGTTTTCTAACTCTTCCTGAGTATAGCTTAAGGGGGGGTGTTGGAGACATTTACCTTCATACTCACTCCTTTGGTCAAATTAGCCTAGTTAAACCACTATCCTAAGTTTAATTGACATCAGTGGAGCATTAATTACCATAATCCCAGTCACTCCCACGCCTACCTACAGTCAAGGAGGATAACTTATCCTTCTCCTACAGTCAAGGAGGCTAACTGGAGCACTCCAGGGGTGATCTGTGTGACATTAATGCACCTAATTGCTAACTGGTGGTTACTTTCAGTTCAACCAATCAGTTACAGTCAGTTAAGGCACCTCCATGCATTAAATATATTATTTAATCATTATTTAATGATTATTTATTATTATTTAATGAACTGGAGTCAACAAGGCGCCTTCACCAACTTCTGATGGTCAGTTCAGCTTCAGTTAACCTCATCAGGGTTTATTGGAGTCATGCAGTACTAGCACTTGATGATTGGATTGTTATGACATGTGTTTGATCTCCTTCAGTTGAGATTCAGTCATTTATTGCACTCCAACTTTAGTTAGGGTTTGGTGAGTCAATTAGGATTTTGGTCAAGTGGTTAATTGAGTGAGATTGCATGGAAAAGAGTCAGTTAAGCTAGACTCACTCATTGAATTCGAATTGTCCCTTAGGTATTCGAATTCTTCATGGAGTTAAGCTATTGCTATGCATGGAAATTGTTATCCTTTATTGTTTATATAATATACAGAGAGGAAACCTATTTGGTATTCCGGTTATTTCCAATTCATGAGTATTTGTTAATTATTCTTTGATGATTTTGATTCTTAGTTCCTAGATCATGTGCAAGAATTAATACCTTGAATTTGCTGAATACTTCATCTTTATTCTTCATGAAGTAAACCCATGTATTCCTAGAAAAATCATCAATAAAAGAAACATAATATGCATACCAGCTTAGTGAGTTTGATGACATAGGACCGCATACATCGGAGTGGATGATCTCCAGGATTCCTTTTGCTTTGCTTTCACTACTTGGAAATGTCTTCTTTTTGTTCTTTCCTTTCGCACATCCTTTGCAGACCCCATCATGTTTTGCTTGCATTTTTGAAAGACCTTCAGCAACTTTGCTTGCAAGAGGTAGTGCTCTGTATTGCACATGTGCAAGCCTTCTATGCCAAATTTCACTTGGCTCTACTGTGTCATGGACCAAGGCTTGTTCTGGATGGCCCTTCAATTTGTACAAACCTCCTTCTTGCTCACCAATCACTATTGCATCATCAATAGTCTTTCCTTTTGGCTACATGATGACTTGACCATCTATGAATGGAACCCTCATTCCTTTTGCATCCAATGTTGATATGGAGAGAAGGTTCTTCTTGAGTCCTGGCACAAACAATACTTACTTCATTATTAGAGACTTACCAGAGTCTAGTTTATAGGATAATTCCCCACTACCTTTTATTGGATATTGGTAGTCATCTCCTAGCTTCACCTTGTGAGGTGATTCATGTTCTGAGAGCTTCACAAAGGATTCCTTGAATCCAGTCATATGTTTGGAATCCCCACTGTCTATAAGACAATAATCACTTCCATGAGTATTGTTACCTGTGAGAGCTGAGATCAGAACATATTCATCCTTGCTTGAAGAATCTTCACTTTCATATCTGGATCTCTTCTTGGATGGTTCATCATCCTCTGTAGCATGAGCATGCTGTATTCTCTTGCTTCCCTTCTTCTTGTGAGGGCTACTTTTGTTCTTAGGAAAATCTCTAGCAAAGTTTCCTTTTTCATCACATGTATAGCAAATGAACTTAGACCTATCTCTAGGATTTCTAGAGTTATTCCTGTGATGAGAGTACTTACTTTTGTGATGGCTAGATCTGGATTTATTGGATTGTACTATGAGAGCTTGATCTTCACTTCCTTTCTTCTCTTCTCGAGCTGCTATCCAAGCTTATTCTTGAGAAAATTCTTCCCACAGTCTGCTTAACTTGACTAACTTCTTTCTAGCACAGATCCCTTGAATGAAAGAGTCCCATGTCCTAGGGAGACCATTCAAGGTGGTCATCACAATTTCTGCATTCTCCACTTCTTCATCTACCACTTCCAATTGTTCCTTGATCTGAGAAACCCTTGTGAAGTAAGATTGGATAGTCTCCGCATTCTATATCTTCACATTCTTTTGTTGATTCCTCAGAGTCATCTTCCGGTTTATGTTCTTCCCTTTAAACAATTTGGTTAGGGCATCAAACATAGCTTTAGGTGTCTTGAGAGAGGACACCTATGGGATAAGGTGATCCTTGATAGAATCAACAATGATCCTCTTTTCCATAACCATCTTATTCTTATGTAAGGCTTTTGCTTCATCTCCCTCTGGAACTGGAACCTCCTCATGGATGTAGGAGTCTAACTCATTCTCTTCCAGGACTAGGGAGATCCTATACTTCCAGGCTCGGAAGTTATCAGCTCCCTCAAGCTTTTCATTAAGCTTGGTATGATGAGACATCTTAACTGAGAACCTCAAATGGAAATACAAAAGATTTTAGATCTTACCAGGTTCAAGATGTCGGATCTGAAACTTGAGCTGAAATCCTGCAGTACTGGATTAGGAGCAAATTAGGGTTTTGCTTTTCCGGAGTTCTGTCCACCCAAATGCCTTGAAATTTGTCCCTAACTTCGATTTTGGGGAGGATATCAATCTAGGCCCGGGCTCACTGAAAAATTCCTCTTCTGTGAAAAGCCCTAATTTTCGATAGCAGTGACAGGTCCAAAATTGAAAAACCTCAGAATTGGATTCTGCTTCAACAGAAAGATGCGCCCTAGGGAGGAGAGTTATTCCACATTACTTTTGCTGAAAATCTATGGAGGAAGATACACAAACTAGGAATCCCTAGTTCCCGCAGCTGCACAGTGTCTTCTTCTCAGGTTAGCTCTGATACCATGTTAGTTTTTCAACATTAAGCTAGCATTATTAGGATCTTTAACTGAGAGAATAACAAGCACAACAATCAAACACAAGAGACAATGAACACAGTGTTTTTCCTCATGGAAACCATAAAGGAGAAAACCTCGCAACTTCCTCAGAGATAGAATCAACACCAAAATAGAAAAGCCCAAAACAATAAGTGATATCCCGACAACAGTAATATTATTCTTGTCTAGCCCCAGTGTCTTCTCCTTCCTCAACTATGCGCTACACTTGAGTGTGGATGAGTTGTGTGTTAAATAGAGACTTTAGTTCTCTATTTATACTAATCCCGACATGACTAAAATCCTACTAGGGTCGACCTCTACTAGGAGATTCTAATAACCCTAGTTCCCTAGAACTGCGGGGACTTTAACCCTTAGACAATTATAGGGTTACTCACTATGACTTGACATGAATTGTTTACATAATAGATCCTCCCGATCGAAGCATCGGGGCATGACAATATGACTCAATTACATAATATATACATCTCAGAATAAACATCGGGTTACAAGACATAAGATACATAGATGAATACATTCCGAAGTTACAAATACATCAACATAAATTATTGAACAAAATACATAAAAGATAGAACTCAACATAATAAATTATTCTTGTGTATTAAATCACTGATTGTGTACAATATAAATACATCTACAAAGGATAAATTCGTTATACTAAGAAGGAATTTGGAATCCTATCATTGGGAAGGCTTAAATTAACATAGAAACCATCACTAGACGTGAGAACAATGCCTAACTCATGAATGTGCTCAGTTAACTAAGTCTAACTGAAGGTAACTGGACCTAGATGGAGAATGAGGGAGTTAATTGATGATAAATAATGATGTAGAGGATAATTTAGGAGGTTTAGTTGACTATTATTGGTCATCTAAGCTCACTATCAACCCAGAGTGATGAAACCAAGGAATTGTGGCCTAGTTAACTGATTGTAGCCCAGTTAACTGAATGTAGCCCAGTTAACTGAATGTAACTGATGGTGGATGGATAAAATCATGTATTAGGGAGGATGAGGTCCTAAATAATGGATGATGGTTCAATAGTGGATAGTGAGGAAACACATGACAAGACTATGCACTAGGATGTCAACTTAACAAGGTCTAAACACTAAGGAAGTCAATAATGTTGCATGGATGCATGCTTACATGCATGCATGAATCAGGTATAGATGAAAAATATGATTCAACAGCCACATTAATCATAAATTATTATAAGTAAAAAAAATATAGGGCCCAAGCAATTAAGCCTATGGTCACCCTTTACATTATTAATCCATATAAACTGAGGAAAAAGGAAAAACCACATGAAGAAAATCCTTCCTCAAATATGGAAATGAAAAAAGGGAAACCAGAAAATGTGCTCCAAATTAAATGTTTATTTATGGAGGAATCTTCCTCTTTGGAAGAGGAGGAATTTGCTTAACTTGATCAAGGACATAGACATCTGCATGATGGAGACTGGAACCATGTAGGGAAACTGAGATAATATGACAAAAGAGAAAATGTAGGTGCTCTTTAGACTTGAAAGTTGAAACAAGGAAGGTGATATCAGGTCCAAATGAGTATTGAGGTTCTTGATAACTCAAAACAAAGGTGGTTATATCATCTCCAAGCGAATGGTGGTTTCCTCCATTTTTACTAGCATTTTGAGGAAATGAGCATGTGACCATGTAGGAAAGAAAAGGAGGCATTGGACCATGGAGAGTGAATGTATGTGATATATAATATTATATAGCATCCAAAATATCCAATAAATCACAAAATTTCATATCAACGAACTCATGAGAAGAAACTGATATAGAATCCCCAACAACATAATTTTTGAGACTTGAGGTTCTTGATTTTTCACACCAAGAGTGATGAGATCAGTCCCAAGTATAGTTGAAATTTCTTCAAGCATAAATTTCGAATCACGAGAGTTAAAATATGCTCCAATAAAGTGAGACATGTATCTCATTTGTGCCACTAAGAGGGAAACTTCACAATTTTCTCCAACTTCAATAAAATTCTAAGAATTGTTGCAACCAATAAAGTACGAATTTGATGGAAGCATTGGACAAGTGAGGGTGAATGGATCAATTCCCAAATCTGGTATTACCTCCAAAATATCCAAAATATCACTTTTTTTGTACACCAGGAGCAATCTTGGAAAGAGAGGAATCGAATTCCTCTTCATCTTCTAGAGCAATCATTGGAAAATTTTGTTCAAAATTCAGAATAGAAGAATCACCGGAAAAATAGTTGGAAAGAGAGTTATTCTTAAAAAATGGTGGTTAGAATGTCTTCTGATGGAGCAGATGTATTGGAAAATGAGGCATCAAAGTTCTCATAAACTTATGGAGCATATGGAGAAGGAGTCAATTCAAGGAGACTTTCACCAATTTGAACTATATGAGTTGAAGATTCCATTATTTCTTCATCTTGTACAACTTCATAAGAGAGTGTTGAGGCCAATACATTCAAAGGAATAACACTTGAGTAGGTATTTTATTGGCTCCAGGTATCATGTACTTCTTTATGCACAACAAAATATCTATCTATATTGCTCTAGAGCTCAAATGTATACTCGAGATAATCAATGAGATACCGCATCTTAGGAGACATTGCCAGAGACATAAGTCCATATTCTCCATCATAGTAGTTTTGACAATCATTTTTATCTTCATAAGATTCTTCATAGTATCCATTAGACACATCAAATATCTCATGGCTCTTGAGATATGCAACCATATTTAATTTCCACTCAACATAATTGAATGGTGATAAAGGAGGAATTGAACTCAAATCCATAGAAGTTTGTTGTAACTGCAAAATAAACTTGAAAATATGTATTGAGGATTAATTAAATATACTGAACTCCCTACGCTCTGATTCCATGTGATATTTCTAAATATTCTTGGTGGCATAAATAAATAATAATCAAGTATGTAAAGCACAATGTAATCCTGCTTATATGTGCAACATAGTTTAACAAAAGAACTAGTGAATAAATTATTGAACATAATACATAAAAGATAGAACTCAATGGAATAAATCCTTCTTGTGTATTAAATCACTGAGAAGTGTACAATATAAATAGATATCCAAAGGATAAATTCGTTATCCTAAGAATAAATTTGGAATCCTCTCATTAGGAAGGCTTAAATTAGCATAGACACTATTACAAGACTTGAGAACTGTCCCTAAATCTTGAATGTGCTCAGTTAACTGAGTGTAACTGAACGTAACTTTTATGTATGGAACATGAGGGAGTTAATTTATGATAACTAATGATGTAGGGGAGAATTTAAGAGGTTTAGTTGACTATTAATGGTCATCAGATCTCACTATTAGCCCAGAGTGATGAAATCGAGGAATGGTCACCTAGTTAATTGATTGTATCCTAGTTGATTGAATGTAACTGATGGTGGATGACTAAAATCATGGATGAAGGAATATGAGGTCCTAAAATCATGGATGAGGGTTCAATAGTGGATAATGACGAAAAAAATGACAATACTATGCTCTAGGATTTCAACTTAACAAGGTCTAAACACTAGGGAGGTCAATAATGGTGCATGCATGCGTGACTAAGGTATATATGGAAAATATGATCCAAAATTACTAGACCATTACAAAGTCATTAAGGTAGTGTATCTACCTATACATAATCTGGGAGTTTGAGGAAACCTCCAATGAGGATGTTTTGGACATGTGGATAACTACACTTTCAAAGGAAGTGTCCACATGTAGTAAGATAATCCAGATAGGGGTAGAGCTAGGACACTAATGAATATTTGGGTAGAATAAACAAGGTTCATGTAGTAGTGATCAATCCTTAGGTTAAGCACAAATTGATAATTCTTGAGACTGCACATAAGATTATTGATAAAAGAATTTTATTATTAATAGATCTAGGTTCAATAAAATATTTTGTTTCATATAGTGCATTATTTAGTTTTGGGATGGTAAAAAGTACTAAAGAAGATTTCAACTAGGTAGAAATGAATTTTGATGTTAAAGAAGGAGTATGGTAGTTACTTAATGACTACACAGATGGTTTTTGGGTATGCTTTACCCACGTGTCATTGTACACTACTTCCTTGGGATCCTATGATACATTCATAAGTATGGATTGGTTAGAATTTCATGAGGGAGTGTTATGTTGTAAGGGTAATATGTATCATTTTATAGATGACTTATGAAATTAGACAATCTTAGTAGTGGTTAAAAGAGGAGTATCCAATATTATCGAAATCTTCGAACATAATTCTAGAAAATTTACCTAAACTAACACCAAATTGGAAGTTGAAGTTCATGATTGAACTCAAACCAAGAATTGAGCCTATTTGTGAAGCCTCCTTATCACATGGAAATTCAAGAATTATGGGAGTTATGAATGAATATATATGAATACTTAGAGTTGGGATTTATTCTTCCTAGTATATCTTCATGGGGAGCATTGATGAACTTTGTAAATAAGAATGATTGATTGTGGAGGATCTGTATTGATTATCAACAATTGAATAAAGCTACCATAAGGAACTACTGGATTATCCCACAATACTGAGAGGGGGGGGGGGTGAATTCGTATTGTCTTTTTCTTTTCAAAAATAAAAACACAAAATGAATCAAATAGGTTAAGACACAAATTTTATCGTGGAAAACTCAAAGAGAAAATCACCAATTCAAACTCATTAAAAAATGAATCTACAAAATTGATTTATCTGCCACAACAGAAAGGATGTAAAAACACCCTGAGTTTCTTCCTACTACAATAGACAAGAATGCCCCGACACCCTGGGTTTCTGCCTGCTACAATAAACAAGGATGCTACAACACCCTTGTGTTTTGTCTGCTACAACAGAAAAGGATTCTACAAAACCCTTTGTAGACTTATAGCCTGCCCTAGTGCCATCTTGCCACCCTTGACTAATTTTTATCAGTTTGTTATTCACTTCTTGGACTCTGTCATTCATAATAACAAAGACACCTTCTCATTTGCTTTGATCTTCTAATTAAATATATCTTCATGAATCTCTTCAAACCATCTCGTGCCCTTTCATCCTGACACCTCTTCAAAACTATGTTATTAACGATTTTTAATTAAATAATTAATTAAAAACTTCTTGATCATTTCTGATCTGCAAGCTCCCTTCTTCTCTCATCGCGAGATTCATCAAACCAATGCATATGGGATTCTTTTCCTCCTTTGCAGGCTTCCTGTGAAATATCTCATGCGAGCTTACCTTTCGCGGGCATCCCCTAAGCTTTTGTTATCAATTTATAGTTAAATATCCTAGTTGTGTTCTTCCGTAATCTCCATTTTTGGAATCACCTTGAGCCGTTGATCTCATTTCAGGATTTTTCTTGACCGTAGATCTGAGATAGGATGCGGTATGCGTATTTCCTAACTATGATATTTCTCAAAATTTCTTTCCACACTTATCTTTCTGCCTCAACCATTCCACACCATTGATCTCCTTCAAACTCTCCGTGATCATCGATCTCCTAGACTGTGGGTTGCGGAACTGTGACATTTCCCAAAATATTTTCATGATTCTCCACCTTCCGCTTTCCTCCTTCCACATTCCACTGATGGACTTTGGGTTTCGGAATTGTGACATTTTCCAAAGTCTTTTCACGATTCTCTTCCTTCCGCTTTTGTCCTTCCTCTTTCTGCCTTCTACATTCCACTGGCGGACTTCGGGTTGTGAAAACCTATATTATTTTAGACTTTTGTGTCAACATAATCTAGTTTGACAACCTTCTGGGACACTTGTTCTCTTAGGAAATGATATTTTATTGGTATGTATTTTGTCCTGGAGTGCATGACAGGTTTTTTTGACATATTTATGGCACTGGTATTATCACAATTTATGATTATTGGGTGCTCATATTTCACAAGTAAGTCTTCTAGTGTCTGCTTCATCCAAATTACCTTGGTGAAACATGGTGCTAAAACAATATATTCATCCTTTGTTGTGGAGAGTGAAATGGAAGATTTGTTTTACTTAACCATGAAACCAAACAATTTCCTAAGAAGCATGCTGCTCCACTGGTACTCTTTCTATCATCCACACTTCCTTCCCAATCTGCATCAACAACTGATTTTAAAATAAAGTCTTGACTTTTTGGGTATAATAACCCATACTCCATAGTACCTTTCAAATATTTGAAAATACCTTTTACTGCAGCTACATGCATTTCTTCAAGGGCTTGACTGGAACCTAGCAACCAAACCTACAACTTGCATCGCATCTGGTCTTGTAGCTGTCACATACAGCAGGCTGCCTATCATGGATCTGTAGATGGTATGATCCATTTCCAAAGACTCATCGTCCTTACTTAATTTACAACTTGTAATCATAGGAGTGCTAACATGCTTGTGGTCTTCCATCTTAAATCTCTTAAGCATTTCTTTGATGTACTTAGCTTGAGAGATAAATATTCCTTTGTTTGTTTGATAAACTTGTAATCCCAATAAGAATGTTAGTTCACCCAACATTGACATTTCAAATTCCTTCTTCATTTCAAAAGCAAATTTTACACCTAGTATTTGTAAATTGCTTCCAAATATGATGTCATCTACGTAAACAACAACAATGATCATATTTTCATCTTCGAATTTTAAGTAGATATTACTTTCAGTGGCCCCACTCTTAAACCCTTATTGTTTTAAATAACTGTCTAGCCTTGAAAACCAAGCCCTTGGAGCTTGTTTGAGACCATAGAGTTCCTTTTTCAGCTTGCAAACATAGTCTATGTTTTCTGATAATAGGAAACTTGCAGGTTGCTCAATATAAACTTCTTCTTCTATTTTTTCATTAAAAAATGCAAACTTGACATCCATTTGATATACTTTAAGGTTTTTATGGCTTGAGAGTGCTAGAACATTCTGATTGCTTCAAGTCTTGCCACAGGGGCATAAGTTTCTTCAAAATCAATCCCTTGTACCTAAGCATACCCTTTACATACTAATCTTTCCTCATTCCTTATCACTTGACCATCCTAATTGAATTTGTTCTTGAAAACCCATTTGGTCCCTATAACATTCTTATCTTTGGGTCTTGGGACAAGTTCCCAGGTCTCATTTTTTTCAATCCGATCTAATTCCTCATTCATGGCTTTGACCCATTGAGTACTTTTGCTGGCTTCTGTTAAATACTTAGGTTCCACTATTGAGAGTAGGGCTTGTTCATTAAATGTTAGTTTCCTCCTTGTACTAACTCCAACATTTTTATCACCTAATATCTGTGTCTCCAGATTATTTTTCTGTATCTTTCTAGATGGAACTTTTGTATCAGGTCTTGGGGAGTCTTCTTCACTTTCATGTGTATCTTCCTTCTCTATTCCTTCTTCTTCGTCATGAGTACTTTGTCCTCTTGTAAGTATTCATTATTCGTATTTTCAACACTGTCATGAGTTCTTGGTTTTATATAATCTATTCTCACATCTGCACTTTCTACAATCTTGTGTAACCTTTTATTGAAACATCTATATGCCTTCTTGGAGGATGGATATTCTAGAAATATTCCTTCATCAGTCCTAGAGTCAAACTTGCCAAGATCATCCTCGTTCCTTTTAATGTAACACTTATATCCAAATTTTTTTAAATATTTGACTTAGGCTGGTCTTCCATACCATAGTTTATAAGGGGTCTTGTCTGTATTCACTCTGAGTTGTCCTCTATTAAGTATATAGAAATCCGTGTATACTGATTCTTTCCAATATGCATCTGACAACTTTGCTTCATTAAGCATTGTTCTGGAAACTTCTTGGAATGTTCTATTTTTCCTTTCAACCAAACCGTTCTGCTGAGGAGCCTTTGTAGCTAAAAATTGTCTCTTGATTCCATGTTTCTTGCAAAACTAGTTAAACTCATTTGAAGTAAAATCTCCCCCATTGTCTGATCTAAGACATTTTATCTTCATATGTGTCTCATTTTCAACCATTTCCTTGAAGATTTTGAACTTCTCAAATGATTCTAATTTTTCTTTGAGAAATTTCACCCAATTCATCCTTGTGTAATCATCAATGAGCAACATGAAATAATATTCTCCCTGTAGGCTTTTAGTTCTTGTTGGTTCACATAGATCTGTGTGCACTATTTCCAGAGGATGTGAGGTCATATGTTCTTTTGTTTTAAAGCTAGCTCTAGTTTGCTTCCCATGTTGACAATGTCTACAAACTAAGTTTAGGGGTTTTACAATTTTAGGTAAGTCTCTTACAACTTCCTTCTTACTTATTTTGACAAGTTTGTCAAAATTTAAATGTCCCATCCTCCTATGCCATAACCAACTTTCATCAACCATACTTAAGTAACATTTATTTTCATTTTCTAGGATGTATACATTGTTTGAATTTCTTATAGCAGTGCCAACAAATTTTCCTGAGTCCTTTTTCCCAATCTCACATTTCTTTGAGCAAAAATACAGATGTGCCCTTGATCATATGTTTGAATTACACTGAAAAGATTAGGCTTGATATTTCTACTAGTAATACATTTTCTACTTTGATCTTGTTATTGACAACAACTGTTCCTTTTCCAATTATCTTGGAAGAAAAATTGTCTTTGAAAGTGAATTTACGCTTATTATCTTTTAGTGTTATGAATTTTTTTGGGTCACCAGTCATATGTTTTGAACACCCATTGTCCAAGTGCCATAGGTTTTGGTTTTCTGTTGCACATAGAGCAATCATGGAACTTTCCTTTTCTTCCTTTTATCTCCAATACTTCTTTTGTTTTGTGTCTTGAGACTTAATTGCAACAATCTTCCTTGTAGGAGTCATCAGTTTACAATCTCTTTCCATATGTCCATGGTTATTACATTTGTAACACTCTATGTCATATTTTTGAAGAAGTGTAAAATGGTTATGATTTCCTTTTGGTTTGTTTCTTGATGACTTCTTCTTGTATTCATGAACCTTCCCAAAGGATTTGCAATTTAAGGCTTTATGACCAAAGTTATTACAAGAGTAGCAATGACCTAAAAAGATCTGCAAATATCTATTTGGTCTCTTAGGCACCATATTATTTCAGTTTTTATCTTGATATTTTAGGGAATCTTTCTTGCTCTCTTCCTTTTTAACCGGACTCTTTAATGCTTCAGCATAGCTTTTCTTGTTTCCTCCTTTATTAGTGAAAGATAAACATTCTGGTTTCTTTTATTTGTTAAAACCCAAGCCATATCTATCACTTGATGCTCTTTGGATATTTAGGATGTCATCTAGAATCCTTGAGATATTCTCAAAATTTGATTTGATAGATCCTTCATCAAGCTTTTTCTTGAATTGTGTGATCTCTTCTTAAAGTCTCTCAGATTCTTGTATTCTTCTTTTGAGCTGCAGGTTTAGGTCCTCCTCAATCCTTTTGGCATCTAGAATTTGAGCTTCCAATTCACTAATGATATGACTTGATTGTTTGTTCTTTTTTCAGTATTTCTCAAGTTCTTGAAGAGTGTTAACAAATTCAGCTCTTAAGTTTACTTCCGCTTCTACATCTGAGTCACTATTAGAAGCTTGAGTATCTAGACCCATGAATAGAATTTTAGTTTCTTCATCTTCACTTGTATCTGCATCTTCACTATCTTCCATGGTATAGACAATTTTCTTTTTCTCATAGGACTTCTTCTTGTTTCTTGTTTTACCCTTTTTGAATTTTGAGGTTTCTTTCTCATCGCTATCATCTTGTTTTGGTTAATTACATTTTGAAGCAAAATGTCCAATTATTCCATAGTTAAAACATTTTAGGGGTAACTTTCCTTTATATTTTCCAGTACCTTTCTCAACTTTTTTAATAAAAAGAGCTTCCTCATCATCTAGGTTCTCTGATTGATTTTTGGATGAGGCTTTAAACATTGCTTCTTTTCTTGAGGGTCCATTTAGTCCTGTTCTCATCTCATATGCAATGAGAATTACATGAAGTTCATCTACTGTCACATGGTCAAGATCATCTCTTTCTTCTAGGGTGGATACTTTTGAGTCATATTTCATTGGAAACGTTCTTAGTACCTTGCTCACAACTTCTCTCTCTCTTTTATTTTTCCTCCAAGACCTCTAATAACATTGCCAACCTCATCTACTCTTAGAAGGTATTCCCCAATATTCTCTTCTTCTTTCATTTTAGGACTTTCAAACATCCCTTTATACATCTGAAGCTTGGATTCTTTGACTTTAGATGCTCCTTCATAGATAATTTTTAACTTATCCCAGGATTTCTTGGAAGTCTTACATCGCATAACTTTTGTAAATACAGAGTTTGTCAACGCACCCAGGATTGCATTTAGGGATTTGGAATTACCTTCATATTGGCCTAGTTCCTCTGGGTTTGTATGTGCTTGGCCATCTATTTTATATTATTTCTCAGTTGCTTCCCAAACCTTCCATCCAAGGGACATCAGATGGCACTTCATTCTCACACTCTAGTATGCATAATTTTCTCCTGTGAATAGTGGAGGTTTGTTAGTGGCTAAACCTTCTTGTTGATCCATAGTAGTTTTTAAATAGGATCTACCTTCCAGTGGTTAAACTGTAGTGAAGGAACCTGCTCTGATACCAATTGTTGGATTATCCCACAATACTGAGAGGGGGGGTGAATCAGTATTGTCCTTTTCTTTTTAAAAATAAAAAAACAAAATGAATCAAATAGTTTAAGACAAAAAATTTATCATGGAAACCTCAAAGAGAAAACCACCAATTCAAACTCCTTAGCAAATGAATCTACAAAATTGATTTATCTGCTGTAGTAGAAAGGATGCAACAACACCCTGAGTTTCTGCCTGCTACAACAGACAAGGATGCCCCAACACCTTGAGTTTCTTCCTGCTACAAGAGACAAGGATGCTACAAAACCATGGTTTTCTGTCTTGTATAAGAGTCAAGGATGCTACAACACCCTTTGCAGACTTATAGCCTTCCCTAGTGCCACCCTGACACCCTGGACTGATTTTTATCAGTCTGTTATTCATTTCTTGGACTCTTCCATTTGCAATCACAGAGACACCTTCTCATTTGATTCGATCTTCTAATTAAATATATATTCATGAATCTCTTGAAACATCTCATTCCCTTTCATCCTGGAACCTCTTCAAACCTATGTTATTAACAATTTTTAATTAAATAATTAATTAAAAACTTCTTGATCATTTATGATTTGCGATCTCCCTTCTTCTCTGATTGCAGGATTCATCAAACCAATGCATGTGAGCTTGTTTTCCTTCTATGTGGGCTCCCTATGGACTACCTCACACGATATTACCTTCTGCGGGCGTCTCCTAAGCTCATGTTATCAATTTACTGTTAAATCTTCCAGTTGTGTTCTTTCACAATCTCCATTTCCAGAATCACCTTGAGCCATTGATCTCATTTTGGGCTCTTTCTTGACCATAGATCTGAGATAGGATGCGGTATGCGGTTTTCCTAACTATGATATTTCTTAAAATGTCTTTCCACAGTTAGCTTTCTTCCTCAACCATTCCACACCATTGATCTCCTTCAAACTCTTCGTGATCGTCGATCTCCTAGACTACGGGTTGCGGAATTGTGACATTTCCCAAAATATTTTTGCTATTCTCTTCCTTTCACTCTCTGCCTTCCACATTCTATTGGAGGACTTGAGGTTGCAGAACTATGACATTTCCCAAAATATTTTTGCGATTCTCCCCCTTCCTCTTTCCTCCTTAAACGTTTTGCTGGCGGACTACGGGTTGCGAAAAACTATATTATTTTAGACTTTGTTTTCTCATCTTCTGCATTCTGCATTTTGCTTTCTGCCTTCTGAACTTCAGGCTACAGAAACCCATAATATTCTAGACCTTGATTTCTTGTCTTCTGCTTTCCACTTTCTGGAATTCAGGTTGCAAAATGAGACTTAATTACTCCTAAAAAAATAATCAAATGAGACTTAATGACTCCTAAAAATAACCCAAATTCTTTATCATGGGGGGCCCACCTGAAGGGGATGCACCCTGTTCTCTCTGATTATGGAGATAACTCGATTGACATAAAGTGAGGCCCNATATATATATATATATATATTAAAAAAATGTCCAACATACATGGAATCCAAAGCTTCCATGACCATGGAGCCCACGAACATTGCATCTAGGGGGATCGCGTCAAACCCTAAGAGCCAATCCCCAAGATATTGTTTTTTCAAAAAAATGATTTCTTACATAGGAAAAAAACTAGAAACTAAAAAAACATAATGGTTTTTCTTCGATTAGATCTAAGAAGAATAGTTCAAAAACAAAACCTAAAACGTAGATATAAAAATAGTTGAAAAAGATAATCCATAAATGTGAAAAGAAAGCATTGGAGGAGTTAAACCTGAGATATATAGAAGCCAAGTTGGAACGGTAAACCACCTAAAAAAACTCCTTAAACTCCACCTGAGAGACTTAGAAACCTTTGCTATGAAACCTTGTTGAATGTAACTAATGGTGGATATGGAATGAATCCAAGGGGGATGAAAAATTGAAGGATAACCAAGGCCATGGATGGAATCCCATGAAACCCTTGAAACCCTAACAGATAAGCCATACCAAAAAAACATATAGAGATGAAACAAAATGAAACGAGAGTGGGGGTTTTGGGATCCCTTAACCCTCTCATAAGTTTCTTTTAATTTACATGGTGGAGGAAGGATGAGGACATGCAACCCTTATGCAAGGAGCCAACTTAGGATATATATATTTTTAAAACTTCAGTTTAGAAAATTATGTTATGTTTTATTGTTTTATTTCTATTGTTTATTTAATTTTTTTTTGTTACTCTAATTATTTACTTCATATATATATACATATATATATGTGTGTGTGTGTGTGTGTGAGAGAGAGAGAGAGAGAGAGAGAGAGAGAGAGAGAGAGAGAGAGAGAGAGAGAGTATTCTTTTTATTTAAACCAAACCTTAAAGTTTTAAAAATAATTATTGTAGGTAGGTTTTATTCCAAGAGTGTATAGAGATTATGTGTGTCGAGAGGTTTGAGGAAACATATGGAAGCTAACGAAGTGGTAAGGATGATGTATTAATTGAGGGTAAATATTGGAGTTGTGTTAGTATTGACCTCCTTGACTGAAAACCACCTTGCTTTAAGTGATATGCTCTTTACAAAAGATTATTAAATAAAATGACACCTACACATATTATTATACATGTGCGTGTTTAAATAATTTACTGGTATTATTTAAACCCTTACCTTATTGATATGAATCATAATCATTATGGTTAGGATGCATGAACATCAATGTTAAGGATTGGAAATATCGTCATTTGAGATTATAGTGGCATCATTATCACCTTATATGTTTCTTATAATTCACTCTCTTGATGGAATAAATGAGTCACTAAATGGGATTTCAACAGTGAGTGTTGCACCTTTTACAGAGTAGGATACCCAACCATTAGGGAGGGGTAGTCCCAAAGTGTCAATGAACTTAGAGAAAGGACCTCCTCCTTAGTACATTGCTAGAGAGCTTCATAAAATAAAGATCCTAGATTTTTCTAGGGGTCATGTTGGGAAGTGTGTCAAGGCATGGATAGAGGGAATGAAGAGGTGCTTTGTACTAAGAGACTATACCTCCATGTTAGAGGAAAAAAATCCATTTTCTAGCTTCGATACCATGCCTTGAACTGGTGGGGAAACCTTGAAAAGTAGTTGCACCTAACTTCATACCCCATCCCATTAGGATTATTTGAAGATAGGTTCAAAACAAAGTACTTTCCCACATTCTTGAAGAAGGAACGAGCATGATCCTTTCTTGCCTTGGTGTAGGGAAACCAAACTATTAAGGATTATGATATACAATTCATGGAAGTAGTGAAGTATGCATCGTACCTGGACTAAGAATAGTGACTATATTATTTTGTATATGGGTTGAGTTATAAGCTAAGGGTTATTGTATGGATGTAGAAACCAACTTCGATGATGTAGTAGAATGTGTTTGATTTGAAAAAGAACATCTAGGATGTATAGGGGACCAAAGAGGGGATGAAAAATCACCCCAAAATAGTAAATATAGGTAGGTAAGGTCCCATGTACCTTTTAAAGGGGGGGAGGGGTAGGTTGGTACTCTAGGAAACCTCTTTGTGGCATCAAGCCTACACCAAGATCTGTTGCAATAAATGTACAATTCGAAATGAGTGCAATATCGCAAGCATAATCTAGGATTCATAAGAGTTCAGGGCACGTTGGAGGGCCAAGTAGCAAGGAAATGGGTTCTAAGGGAAGAAATTCATTTCAAAGATAACAATAGATTAGCAGAAAAATTCCATCCCACATGACTTGTTGGGGGTGCAAAAGTCCAAATTTCTAGTGTGATTGTTGAGGGTTTAAAATAGGTGCAATGCACAAAGAAGGGAAGAACGCTATGAGAAATTTAAGCAACAATAAGTAGATATATGTAGAATTTAATAACCATTAGGAAAAGAGTCAATTCATTGCGGTGGAGTCTTTAGGTAAGATAAACAATGTTAAACTCTTATTTGATCTCGAAATAATAGATCATTTATTTTCTCCATTTGCATTAGGATAAATAAAGAAGTAGGACCAGGTGTTGAAGAGTGTTCTATGGATCTAGTGTTTGTATGACTATGATACAAGTGTTCAATACACCCTATTTACTTATGGTCTTTTTATTGATATGAATTGGTTGGAGGCTCATTGATATTTCTCAGATTGTTATGGGAAGAAAATACTTTATTTAGATAATGAAGGGAGAACAATTTAGATTCATGGTACCAAGAGAAAAGTGTCCCCACATTTCATCTCAATAATGAAAGTAAATCATTACATAAGTAAAGGATGTCAATTGTACTTAGTAGAGGAAGAAAGGGGAGAGAAGGGACCATACTTAAATTGGTTCCCTATGTTACCAGAATTCAAGGATGTCTTTACTAAGGAGATACCTATGAAAATATAACTTGATTTTACTATAGAATTGAAACCAAGATCTAAGCTAATCTCTATGAAACCTTACAAGATGATGGCTCCAAATATTTGTGAGCTACAAATTCAACTGAAGTATTTATTTGACCTAACACTCATTACACCGAATATTTCACCTTGGGGTGTTCTAGTGATATTTGTCAAGAATAAGAACAGTCCTTTGTGATTGTTAATTGATTACATATATATGGAAAAATACATAGTGAAGAGTATGTACCTTATACCTCAAATTGCCGATCTCTCTGATAAGATGAAATGGGTGTAAATTTTCTCAAATGTCATTCTAGAGTTAGGTTATCACCAACTTAGAATTAAGGAATGCCATATACCTAACGCCACCTTTTAGACATGGTTTGGGAACTATGATTTTATAGTTGTGCCATTTGATTTGATTAATGTGATTGTTTTATTCACAAGCCTTATGAATGTAGTATTCTAAAAGTACTTGGATCAACTTCTATGGTTATTTTTATACAATATTCATCCATTCTAGGAACAAGAAGGAGCATGAGGATCACTTGTGGTTAGATTTGTCATGCTTAAGTGAAAACAAATTGTATGGTAAGTTTTCTAAGTGTTCTATCTTCCAAAATGAGGTTCACATCTTGATCATATTATTTACAGGGAAGGAATTTTTCGGACCTTGAAAAAATGAAGGCCATGATGGAGTGTCCAATGCCAAGGAGTTCTCACAAAGTGTGAAGCTTCATGGGATTATCTAGGTACCATCAAAGGTCTATGGAAGGGTTCTCCAAGATTGCAAAACCTATCACTAATTTACAATGCAAAGGAATCAAGTATGAGTGGACCGGAAAATGTGACACCACATTCTTTGATCTTAAGAGATTGATAACAAGTGCAGTGGTCCTACTAGTGTGAAATATGGACAAAGATTTCATAGTTTACAAATATGAATCGAAGTAGGGTTTTTGTGTTGTGTTAATGGAATATAGGGGAGTAATAGCTTATGCATAAAGGCAATTGAAGACTTGAGAAGACATTTAATATAGAAAAAACTTAGAGTTGTAATAAATAATGTTAACACTAAATATTTGGAGGAATTATCATTTTGGGAACAACTTCAGTCTCAAATGTGATAACCAAAGTTTGAAGTTTCTCTTTGTGCAAAGGAATCTAAATTCTAGGCAGAGGTGATGGAATGAATTTATGAGTGAGTAGAATTTTGGAATATCATACATCAAAGGAAAACATAATGTAGTGGATAATGCCCTAAGAAAAAAAAATAGTGATCTTATCCATAGTACCCTTAAATGCCAGTTTAAGGGAGTGAGTGTTAGGACAACTTCTTGGAGATAGTTGGTAACTAAAGGTTACATTAGTGCTTCAAAATAGGAGGAAATTAGAACCTAAGTTCAAACGGTATATCCTTGAGTTATATGGATTGTTTTGATTTCAAGGGAGGATATATATCCCAAAGGAAGGAGTTATTAGAAGCATTATCCCCAAGGAATCCCATAGAGCACTTTATTATCAACATCCTAGTGTGAAGAAGATGTATGCTCCAGACATGAAGAAGCTCTTCTTCTAGGAAATTATGAAGTTTGATGTAGTGCAATTCATTGCTAAGTGCCTTGAATGTTAGCAAGTAAAGTTGATCACCAACAACCGACAAGTCTCTTACAATTGCATGGCATTCCTATGTTCAAGTGGGAAGTAATTTCCATAGGTTCCATTGTAATATTTACTCTCACATATTTAGGAAAAAATGTCATTTTGGTAGTAGTTGAAAAATGAACTAAAACACACCATTTTTTTATAGTCAAGGAAACTATAACACCATTTTTTTAACTGAAACACACCATTTTTTTATAGTCATGACATCGTGGATTTGGAGAGGGTATTTATAAGTGATATTATTCACCTTCACAAGTTTCCCAAAAAGATCATCTTAGATAGAGACTCAATTTCTATATAGGTTTTGGATAGCCTTACAATCAATGTTGGAGACATAGTTAAACTTAAGAACAACTTATCATCCTGAAAATAATAAGAATACAAATAGAGTTAATCAAGTAATTGAGGATATGCTTATGATTTATATGTTGGATCAACAGACTCATTGGGGAAATTACTTACCCTTGGCGGAGTTGACTTACAATAACAATTAACATAGATATGTTAGAATTATACCTTATCAAGGATCTATATGAAAGTATAAGTAGGAAACTACTGAGTTGGGATAGGTTAGAAGGTTGAGTGATCACAAGGCTAGATTTGGTTCAAGATATGGAAGAGTAAATCATTCATATTAGACAATAATTAAAGGGAGCACATGATATATATAAAATTTATGTCAATGAACATAGAATTGATTGAAGTTATAATATTGGAGAAGATGCTTTTATCCATATTAAGCTTAAAAGAGAACTATTCGATTTATAAAGGAAACAAAGTTGCCATTTGAAATTATGGAAAAATTGGACCAGTTTTGTATACAATGTGCTTCCACTTCATGCTTTATATAAAAAGCATGGTTTTTTCATGCATATGTATGATGACATTATATTGTTGACAAATATCATAAACTAAATTGGAAGGAGCAATATACTTTGGATGAGAAAAACATTATGCATATTGGAACATAGGGTCCGATAGTTTAGGAAACCTTGGTGGCTCAAGTTAAGTTCCGCTGGGACAATTATAGCGCAATATATGCTACCTACGAGGATAGAGAAACCATGCATCATGATTATCCCACAACTTTTTGAATGTAACTTCATGACAAAATCTCTTGAAAGGTGGGTGTATGTAACACTTCATATTTTGACTTAACAATTAAACGACATTACATCCTATTTTGTATTTCTTTTCATATTATCTATTGTACTAAGCTCAATTAAGAAAACTATATTTGTGGATTTATGAACCTACCTATATCAGGAAGTGTTAGGATTAATTAATAATCATCCCTTTACCACCATAGTCTAATTGTCATTTCCTAGCTTAGGAGTCTATTGCGACCTCACTAGTGCCATGGGGAACGGATCACACTTACCACTTAATGTGCCACTTTGGGGCCAACCTACCACTTAATGTGCTAGTTTGCATGATTTTAGGAGATCCATAGGCTAATCCCTTTAATTTAGGAATCCACACCGAGTCATCAGAGTTCGACCATCAATTCATCCTAGTATGTGTTGAGTTATCCTCAAATGGGCATCAGTTAGTTCATATCCAGTTAGTATAGCGCCAAATTTTCCCGATTTAAGAAGGTTAGGTGCCTTTTCCTACATACCTTGTTAATTTAACTAACTATGAACTGATTTAGTTGTCCTGAGTTAGATTAGTGAGCTCTCAGTGGTCATTTTCTCACATTGAGTTAGCACTGGAGTCAGTCCAAGTTGGTGAATTCAAATCATACCGGGTATATTTGAATTCTCTTTATTGTATAATCATTGCATTACACCGAGGTTAAAGATAATGGATTTAATGTTATGCTGACGGTCTCCATGGTTGTTCAAATTTCACCATGAATGTTTGATAAATGAACACTTAATTGCTTCTCTCTCCTTCAACCTTCTTTCATCGTGAATTCATTCAGGCCTGAGGATCCTAAGATTTTCTAAATTAAACAAGAATATGTTTTATTTATTTATTATTATACTATTAATCATGACAATTTTGTGATTTACTTACAACATGCAAATCTAAATAGAATGATAGAATATATGTATACCAATTTATGTTATGATTGAATGAACAAATGGGTGCCATGCACATGATGAATAAATTAGCTTGTTTACATTGTTTTGATGGTTGATTATTTTTTAATTATATGGAAACAATAAAAGATTAGGGATGACCTTATGGTTTGATGAGACTAACCCATATACTAGAGGGTATAAGTACTAGTTAAAAAATTGTGGTACTAAAGTGACTTTGATGCAATTGACATGAAAAGAGAAAAGGGTAAGCTATGAAGAATTAATTCATGAATTTCTTGTTTGGTCAATGATAACACTACTATAATATGTCAGTCAATATGATAAACAAGGTTTCCCATATTGGTCATTTTATGGTGCAACTCTAAAAACAACAATAGAAACACAATATGATTATTGAGAAGATGTTGATCTTAGTTACATTAGGAGTGGAGGAGGTATTATGTATAATTTATCCTTTGAAACCTAGAATCATGGGAGGGTTATGTTAAGCCACACTCCCCATGTTGTGTGACGATGGTTTCTGATTGCCTACTAGGGAAATTAGGTCAATTTACTTGAGGCTTTCACTTATGATTTATATCTAGGGTTAGATCAATATAGTTGATATTCTGGTATATTCCAACATAGGAATGGATAGGATGTGTAATATGGAAGTAGGTTAGGAAGGAAGAATAATTCAAAGTACTAAGGATGTTATTTGGGAATTAAATATGCAACTTTTTAGTTTTATACTTGGTTCCTCTCATGTTTAAACAACTTATTTAACTCATTAAGGATAAATATTAGTTAGTGTTCAATTGGTACTAGTGTATTGTGATGTAGTTAGTAAGATTGTATAATGTTTTGTTTACTTGATTAATTTCTTGCATGTGTGGTTATGATCATTCATGAACTATGCCTTGGAGGTGGTGGTATTATATTTAGTACACACACAAGCTATGTGTATACTAACTATGCATGCATACCTTGAACACATACCACACTAGTATAATTTTAATATGCATTAGTATTTGGTGTTGTTGTTGTTATTTCTAATTGTTGATGCATGATGGGTGCAGTGGGGGATTAAATATCAAATTTGAAAAGCCTTTCATTCGGTTAATTGGGTTAATCTTGTATTTCATTTTAATTCATTTAAATTTCATTTTGTATAATTTACATTTAATTTGCAGTTCATTTAGATTCAGTTACCTTTCATTTTGTATAAATTGTATTTCATTTGCATTTCATTTTAGAATTTAATTCATTTAAGTGGGTGATAGGATTCCAACTCCTTACCAAATATGGTTTAATGTGATTGGAATTTATCTTGATTAAAAGTATTAATGATCAGTTCATATTTTATTACAGTTTGACTTATGAAATTTTAATTGAATTTAATGTGAAATTTTCCTTACTAGAGTGGGTTGTTGAATCACTTATATTTGGTAGGTGAATTGATGTCTTATGAAATTTGGCTTTCCTAGGGACCTTTTTGAGAGGGATAGGAAGGGAGTGGATGAAAGGGGATAAAAGGGGGATTTGGGAGATGGTAGAGGGTTTGGAACTTTGAGGGAAATATTATGGGAAAAGGAAATCTAGGAGTATGATTGTATGTTACTAAACCTTGAACTAAAACATTGAAGTTGAGGCTATAAATTGGAGGTTGTTGTCACAATTGTTATTGTTTTCGTTATAGTTGTAGGAACAAAGGGTTGGGAATCCCAATAGTTTTCCAAGAACTAGATGTTGTATTCGTTTGGTAGGATTAATCTTAGTTTCGGTAATGCACATTGCTCATGATTGGACTAGTGGGATGCTAAATATTGAGCTAGATTTCTAAATCAATTAGTTTTTAAAAGTAAACTTAAGATATTTACTTTGATTTAATTGTTTAACTTATTTGTAAAATTTATTATGAACCATCATTACAAGTATCAAAATTTATTTTTTGGATTAGATAAAATTTTGATGCAAGATATATTGTAAATAAAAATAGCGAAATTGTACCTATAACAAAAAATATGCTAGGAAGAAGACATTTCACATGCAAAACTTATATTTATAATCTATAGTTTGATTAATAGAGTTAATTAACATCCATTATGAATAATTGGGTGCTACATATTGTAAAGGATGAAGAGTGATAAAAATACCAAAGCACTACAAATATTAGTTGTAAAGCATTAGTGAAGTGATAATGGTAGATTGTGGTAAGGCCCAAAGGCGCATGTAACATTCAAAGGATATATATATAAAGCTATCACAAAATCAATTTGTGTGAATCTATAGAAGCAACAAAAGACATTGACTTAACCCCATCACCAAATTGCAAAAAACTCTAGGATGCAAAAATGGAAAGGTGGAACATCAAGGAAGACCAATCTGGTTAGAAGTTGAACCATATAATCATGGAAGGTAGAATACAATGGACTAAATAATAGTTACTTGAAATAATGTCATTTAAGATGTTAGATCCATTGTCCTATTTTTAATAGTTGTACTGGGATGTAAATATAACTATGAGGAAAATAGACAATTACATTTTGGATATTGAAGTTTTAATTCTTTAGTGTATGCCTATTAATAATGATCTCATTTAAAATATTAATTTGTCATTAAATAACGGTCGAGATAATACAATTTCATAGTCCATGGTAGTAGTTATACTATGTTGTTGTAACTACTCTTTTATATATGAAATGAGGTGGCTTCGTGGACTAGGTATTTGTGTGAATGCAGTTGGATATTTTATGGCTAGTGCAATAACATTAGTTAGGCACTTGTTAGTCAAATCATTGCATAGACAGTCACAAACACAAGTACTCCTTTTTGTCAAAAGACATAGAGGCTATCAAATTCATGAAAATATAGAGTGTGATAAGTGTTGACATTCAGGCTCTAGGAAAAGTCCATAATCACATTGATAGCTTGCGATCCATAGTGTTAACGTCTAAATTCCACACACATGCAACATTTTGGATAATATTGTAGAAATGAACAATCAACATACAACCATCCCACCAAAGACATCATCATCATATCCATAAGAGAAATTGAACCCTAGAATGACAAAGGAAGTCAGTACGAACAATTACACGACTACTTGCATTGTACCTCTACGCTATTAGCATGATTATTTTCTCAATGACCCATGCATAACCACACGAATTTTCCTTCAAAAGTCACATGATTGTCAAAATAACAGGACCACTTACTTTCTGCACTGCATTCAAGGATCATATCGACTCCCTTGGCTCCAAAATTTGAACTAAACTCCTTACATGCTTGGGATCATTCAACAGCCCCATTCATGTACTTAGAGAACTATTTCAATAGAAAGGGTGTTCACAATTGAATATACATGTTTCTTGGCCTCCATTTGGCCTATAAAAGGAATCCATGGACATGCAATCTATAAGAGAAAATTAAGAAAAACATTATGCCGCAAGAGTTGCATTGAGAGATAATTTCTCAATCCACTTCTTACCTCAAGTTGGCATGCAAAATCTCCATTTATTTTTTCCTCTAATAAGTAAGAGTTTCTCCATTGTTATATGCTGGTTATCTTGAAATTGTATGGACAAAAAGGACCTCCCTAAGGGATATTTTTGGCTTCCCTTTCAAGCCCTCGCCTCCTAATTGACACCATTGCATTTAGTTGGACTATTGGGCAATTAACATTTGGTCTGGCATACTCTTGTTATTTTGTTTTTCATAGCACTTGTCCATTTTATTTCATTTTAGTTTCATTTTATTTCTTGTTTAGAGTTTTTTTTCTCTATTTTGAGTTTGGGATACTAACTTACAATTTGCAATATTGTGTCCTTGTTGCAACCGCGAATATCCCCCCTAATTGGGAATACCACTCACCCTTGTGATTATTTTTTTCACAATAGTATTTATGGAGACTCCACTCTTATTTTTGTCCATTGCATTATAGATATTTTATATTTTGTTGGATAACTTATTTTGAGTGTTGTGCAAGTCCAAGATCTTGTTGTTCATCCTCTCAACAGTCAAAATTTGAATTTCATAGCCCAATGCCGTCAATATATCAATAGCACAGTTATCATCATCTTGGGCACACATCATATCAAGGATTTCTCTTTGATAGTCACAGTATTAGCAATGTATCTTTGATCTCTAATCGTGCGGTAAATCTACGCAACCTTTGTAATATTGTTCCTGCGCTACTGCACATCTGTGGGTTCATTACTAGCGTGATTTTTCAATATTTTTCTTTGAGCTCAATTTTTCATAATAACATGAAATTTCAATGGCTTCTTAAAGAACGAAAAAATTAACAAACTTTCCTACGGTTTTATTTTATCTAGTAATGAAGCAACTTAGCTCAAGATAGGGAGTAAGTGAGTCATTTCTTACTTTCTATTTAGTCTAAAGGCTTTGCTTTTTTCAATGGGCCTCTCAGTTCTCTCTAGGATATAAATGATATTATGCTTGCAATTCATAGGGATTCTTAGTCTAAGCAATTTGAGTTAGCTACCACTAGGTTTATATCTTATTGATTCTTTCTTATTTCTTTAATTTTATGCAAAATAGTTTAGCTCACTCATTTACACAAACAAGGGACCTAAAGACTCATTTTTCCCCAAGTATGCTCTTTGCAATGCACTCTTAATGATCTTGACAAATCAAAAAAGGGTGAAAGGTTTGAAATACCTCCCTTTACACGTCATTTCCTTAATTAAGCTTGTTGTAGGTGTTATTTGCAAACAATCATCATTCCACTCTTAGAGTTTAATCAAGTGGAGTAAAGAACCATCAATGTTTAAATGTATTTACTTTATTATGATCTTTAGTTAGTTGCAAACCTGAATTCTATATTGGCTTTCAAAACATGTGTGATTCCCACTTGAGAACACACCAAGATACCTAAATTACCTTTAATATCTAATATGTTCTTCATCTTTGAGCCATGAGTGATCTAGATGAATCATAACGATAAGGAAGTTTGTAATACCTCTCTTGCACTCCTTAATTCAATTTTGGACCATCATAAAATCAACATCCCATTGTCATTAGAGGAATTTTGGGGTCTAAAATGGGCCTCCTAAGGAAAATAATAAAATAATAGTTAAAATAATAAAATAATGGTTAAAATAATAAAATAATATTAATCAATTTTGGAGGAAGAAAGAAAAAAACTACTTTTTGTGTTCGTATTTTCGACATATCTCCTTGTGTTTTTACTCAAATTTCGATCAGGAGAGCTCGTTGGATGCGGAATTTGATTCCGCATCCAACGAGTACCCACACTGCATACTTTTGATGGACCCCGCTACCCCAAAAACAAGAAATACCTGAAAAAACGTGATTCCCAATCGAAATTTGAGTAAAAACACAATGAGATATGTCGAAAATACGAACAAAAAAAGTAGTTTTTTTTAATGACAAATATGCCAATTCAACCATTATGGTTGACTTATTTTATTGAAATTCTATTGGTTCTTGAATTCCAACTCACAAAAACGTATTTTGGCACGTTTTCTTATAAGGCCCATTTTAGACCCCAAATTTCCTCTAATGAATCCTCAAACCAACCAAATTCCTCCACATGGGGTTAGAAAAAAATATTTTATTTAGTTTAAGATATATTGGGATAGGCATCCAAATAATACCCACCAAACTTCTAAATTTTTTAAACATAGTGGTTGTTGATTTTCAGGGTACTTATAAATCATGTTATTAATTAGCAGGTGTCAAAAGAAAACTCAGATAAGAAAGACGTGGTGCCCAAGGACATGAAATCCAAGGTATAGTTGTTTATCTTCACCACTTAAAGTCACCCAACTCTTTGTGGAGGAGACACTTTATCGCTTTAATCCTAATGCTTATTCATAGTTGAGCAAGTATCTTAGTGTCCAAAACTTATGATATCACTAGGTCACATTTGTGGGATGCATTGCAATTGATTCAAATCTTGTTAGCTATTGGAAATGTTGGTAGTGCTTTCAGAACATAGCCCCAACATAATTACGTTATAACTGACTCTTTCATACCTTCACTATCCCTCTTCGAGGGATTTTATCATCACCAATAAGAGAGATACTAGAATTCCCAGCGACTATTTGAGAAAAGGACATTATGTCATTTATGGAATTTACATCTTCTTTATTTTCATTTACAAGATCATCTAATCCTAATTATAAAGAAGCAACTTTTGAAACCATTTGCACAAATACTTGCCACATATCCCTTGCTTGCACCATATTGAATCTATTGTGATTCACATATTTTACATTTGATCAATTATGTTTATATCCCTTCATTATCACTCTCATTTGATCACATAATTACCACCATTATGGAAAAAATAAATGTAAGGAAGTCTCTCAAACTATAATGCCTCTCTCCTCTCCAAAGAGGTGGTCCCACATTCTCTCCTCATAGATCACATGGGAGATCATCTATCTGGGGGCACAACCGAGAAACCTTGTTGGTGTAATATTTTGTTAGTAATACCTTGCTCAAATACCCTATTCCTTCACCTATTAGAGGATATACACCTCCCACACCCTCTCCATTTCGTGGAAAAGTTAGTACTTCATCTCCAACTTCTCGATGAAACACATGGCAAGACTAAATATCCATTTCCTCTGTATTTACTATTGATGTATTTGTAACTTTGGAATGTATTCACTTGTATATCTTGTGTATTGTACCTCGATGTTTATTCCATGAAGTATCCATAATGTAATTGAGTCATGTCATACCCCGATGTTCCTATCTGGATAATCAATAATGTAAACAAGTCATGTAAATTCATTGAGGTTAACCCTCCATTGTAATTCGGGGCAATAGTCCCCACAATTGAGTTAAGTTTAACCCTCCTTGTTGATTGGAGGGAAAAGTCCCCACAGTTGTGGGGCACTAGGGTTATTAGACTCTCCTAGAGATGTGGCCCTGGTAAGTAATTGTTAAGTGAGGCCGACATGTTGGAGTGGAAATAAAGTGAACGAAATAATATAAATAGAGAGTGAAACTCTCTATTTATAGCACACACACTCACTCACTAGGGCGCATGAGTGAGAGAGAGAGAAACGCTGTGGAGATCATCTTTTCTGTCTTTGGGTTTTACTGCTGCCATTGGTGCTCATTCTATCTATGAGGAAGTTGCGGGGTTTTCTCCTTTATGGTTTCCCCGAGGAAAATTCTTTGTGTCTCTTATCTCTTGTGATTTTTGTTGTGCATTTTATTCTCTCAGATAAGATCCTGGATCACATTGCTTAAATGATAAAAATATAACATGGTATCAAAGCTAACCTGAGAAGAAGACACTGTGTAGTTGTAGAAGGTAGGGCTTCTTACTTTTTGGGTCTCTCACCACAATCCATCAGCAAAATAAGGCTAGGCAAAATATCCATTGAAGAGCACATGTTTCTATTGAAGCATAATTTGATTCCGGGCATTTTCAGTTTTTGGTGCAGGAAATTAGGGCTTTTTACAGAAGAGGAATTTTTGAGTGAGACCGGAATAGGATTACTCTCCTCATAAAAATCAAAGTTTATATACTTGGGTAGATATTTTTGGTTGGGTGAAACTCTGAGAAAGTCAAACCCTAGTTTGACCACGGGCCTGAAAAACCCTAAAATACTGAAACTGATAGTTTTGGTATTTTCGCTATATCGCGATATTGGAGAAGGCTCAAGTGCCGAAACTTTGACGGTTCGAAGATAAATTCCTAATTTACACTATTTCCAATTTTTATCCTCTGATTCTCTATATTCTAGGAGATATGATTTCTCCAAGTTAGGGTTCCAGCCTCTCCCAGGATTCATCCCTAAACAAGACACCCAGGGAGGATTACTATATCTCAAGCTACGAAGGTCCAAATGAAATTTATAAAGATTTTCTAGAAAGGGAATGGATTTTAATTTCTATGGTAAACGTTTCAGACCCTGAAGATCAAACAATGACACGTGGCAATCCGTACAACTTCACTATGTTGAACAGTCCTGAAACAGGTCACCTTGGGAAAACTCCCATACCTCCCAATTGATGAAACCTATGGTGTTGGAACAAGGACATACTAGGATACCTCACTACTAAATTTAAAACATAGAGGATTAGTACTTTCAGATATACCGCAGAAACCGTATCAGGAATTTATGAAGAAGAAATTGGTAAACTAGGGCTTCCTGTTCTGGGAACTTCCCTCCACTGTTTTCAGAAAAGGAGTACATTGGAAAGCTCGCCTTGAAGAGGTCTATATTTCTATTAAATCAGATCTGAAATATTCTAAGTTTTGAAAATTAGGCTTTCTTTGACAAACCCTAGATTAGCCAGCTCCGGAACCGGGACGGACACCTCAAATCGGTAAGATCTAATCTTTTGCTATTTACATTTGAGGTTCTCATTTCTAAATGACTAGTCACACCAGCTTGATGACAAGTTTGGTGAAATTGACAAATTCCAAGCATGGAAGTATTGGATCTCACTAGTTCTTGAATAAAATGAATTGGACACCTACATAAGTAAAGAGGTTCCTGTTATAGAGGGAGATGAGGCTAAAATCCTTACACAAGAAGAACTTGTTCAAGGCAAAGAAGATCATTGCTGATTCAATCACGAATAACCTTATACCACAAGTGTCCTCCCTAAAGACATCAAAAGAGATGTTTGATTCCTTGATCAAGCTATTTGAAGGAAAAGAACATAAATTGAAAGATGACTTTGAGAAAACAATTGAAAAATGTGAAGTTCCAGAATGCAGAGACCATATAGTCATACTTTACACGTGTCTCTCAAATCAAAGAACAACTTGAAGCAGTAGAAGAAGAAGTGGAAAATGTAGAAGTTGTGATAACCACCTTGAATGGGCTCCCAGGATCATGGGATTCATTCATTCGAGGAATGTGTGCCAGAAGGAAGTGATTAATTTTAGCAGACTCTAGGAAGAGTACACACAAGATGAAGCTCGACTCATAATAAGAGAATAGAAGATGGGAGAAACTGAAGATCAAGCTCTCACCATCCAAAGAAGATCCCCCAAGCAATGAGGAATACGAAGGACTCAACTCTTAAAGAACCTCTTATCCATCTTAGAATTTGGATAAGAAATGATGAATGAATAAGATGATGAAGTTGAAGGCTCAAGAAGGAGTCTACCCATGAAACAAATAAATATAAGTATTCAATTGTCATTTCATGATATTGTTTTGTTATGCATTTGTTTATATTCAGTTGATGTATTATGCATGGTAGAATGTTTGCATTAATGACAGTATACTACTAATACACATGTGATGGGTAAGTAGCTCATGGTGCTATACAACTCTCCATTTCTACTTATCTAGAATGAAACCTCATTGCTGACATATTGGATTAGTGCACAATCTCAATGATGTCTTGGTAGAGATGGAAGGCATCTAGAAAATTTTCCATGAGATATGGGTGGATGTTGTACTGGCTAAAATAGTTGCATGATCATATATCGATCCATAATAATTTACCATTATGAAATGTTTTTAATCATACAACTGGTGCATTTTACTTGTAGGAAAGATTGTGTACAATCGCCTACAAGAAAAGAAGGATGAGACTTGTTCCGAAGAACAAGTGATGACAGTTCAAGAAACAATCCAAGATGAATAATAATATGACGATACTTTCAAAGAAAGAAAGAGGCCTTAGACACACTCCAGTTATGTGACACTATTGAGCGACATCATTGATGCAGAGCCTTCCAGCTATGAAGAAACAACCAAGAAGAAAGGGAAGGATATAACCAGTTCAAGAAGAATGATGTCTAGGATGCAAAGAAGTCTGTGGAATACAAAGAAATATTCGTAGCACGAGGATTCTCATAGAAATAAGGCATAGAATACGAAGATACATTTGCAGCCACTAGAAGTTAAGACACATGACAGGTAGAATCATGTGTGAAAATTAAAGAAGGCTTTGTACGAGCTCAGAAGGCACCCATGGGATAACACATACATGAGGAGCTTGAAGATCACCTAGAATGATGAATATCTTAACCTTTTCTTCAACGTTGAAGATGGAAGCCTATAGAGGATTACAAGCTCATAGATGGGTGTGATAAGAACGCTTTCAAGATAGAGGATCTTGGTATCTAGTGACCCTAGATGGATACATAGAATAATAGTAGCAGAGGAAGCTACTTGTCACTACAGGATACATAGAGTATGAAAGACAAAGGAAGAATAATGCTCTGCTTCAGAGGGAGTGACTGTAGAAGATCGTGAGGTTCAACATGGTATGACAGGATGGACACATTATTGATGACTCTAGGATTTACTGATAGTAAAGCGGATTCCAACCTTTGCTTCAAGGTTGAAGGCAGAAGACCAGTGATGCTCCTGTTATATGTTGATGACTTGTTCCTGATGTTGTAATGGATAATTCACCTAATAACCTAGTTCTGGGGGTTACCAACATACTATGACCTTGCATACAATTTGATTATAAAAGCACAAATAGGAAATAGGGAAGTAGCAGGAACTTACTTGTAATAAACGAAGGTTGATCCAAGCTAACTCCTTCCTCTTTGCTTAACCTCTACAATCTCCAGGATAGTTCCTCCTTCAACCTGTTAACAAAGATTCTTCCAATATACAGTATGATTCATATATAAAGATGCAGGTTAGGAAAATCACACATTATAATAAAATATAGATATTTACCAAGCCACAACACATGAAACACAATATGGAAGAAGTAATCCGCTTTATTAACAATAATAGAGGGAGTTTAGGTTACAACCCAATGTCTGAACAAGGGACTCCTCTGTCACCAAAGGACTCTGAGTTTCTCTGCTCCAAAGGTTCTGTAGAAAATCCACCAGCATAACTTTGCTCTCCAAGTATGAATATCCAAAACCCTCCCCAAGGCCTCTATTTATCTGAAGGAAATGAGGCAGTTCTCGAAGGTTAGGGAGGTTGCAGCAGTTAATGGGATTAAGGTAAATGAAACAACTAATCTCCCATTAACGCGTGTTTTTAAAAAATAATTTTGAGGAAGATATGCGCGGGTCTGTAGTAAGGCAACCTGCGCATCATGCACGACTCTGTAGAAGGGCAACCCGCGCATAGATGTATGCACGACCTGCTGAACATAACACTCGCGCATATGCGCGAGATGCCAATAGAGATAGTCGCGCATGCACTCAAAATCTCAAAATAGCAAAGTAACTAGCTGGGCATATAGGTAATGTATTTCATCATCAACCAAGGTATAATGAAACTGGGCAAACCTCAATCCATAAGTGTCCTTTTGTGTGCCAACCTGAGGGATATCAGCACTCGGACGGAGAGT
>LPNX010271577.1:143266-178470 GCA_001517045.1 Pseudotsuga menziesii | reverse complement strand
CTAAGTGGCATGGAACCACTTTCAAACTTGTATGGAGGGTGGATGGAAAATGCTTGAATGGATGGATGGATGGAGTAATAATATAACTCTTTGTATTACATTGAGATTCGATTTTAGAATCAATATTTTCTTGTGGGATCCACTCCCCTATGGCTACTTGGGGGATGAGATACAATTCCATAAACAAAATCTCTATTCTTTAATTGAATCTTTGTCCCCATGGGATCGTGGGGGAGTGGAGAACGGAATCCCATGAATAGTGGAATGAGGGGAGGTGTCACTATTAACACCAAAAAATTCCACGTATCTCTCTAAGGCCCAAACCATAATTATACATCATAATCCCACCAATATTTCCTTCATTTTGACATTCACAATTAAATTCCACCAAAATTGGCCCAAAACATCATTATTCCTTCCCCATGAATACTAAAGATCGACAGATCGATTTATTACTTGGTTAAAACCCTACCAAAAGGGACTATTCCATGACCCCATCCAATGTGGCCACTTGATGAAATAGATTAATGCAAGAAAAAATATTTTACATATGAGTATCTCACCATCAATCATAAAAAAATTACCATTCATTCTCTTTGAATAGAGATCATGGACCTGTTGCTGCCTTTCACACACCTTGGGGGGAACGTGGTAGAAATATTCAAGTCACTCGATGTGTCTTTGGGGGCAAGTCTCGAGTCAAGGATGTCACCTTGTTCTTGACTCCTTCATTTAGGCTCAACTCCTAGCGAATCCCAGGGGGGTAGACTTTATTAAGTTACTAAGGCTAATTACTTTAGTATGATGGTATTAAATTGAAAAAGTTGCTTAGGAGTTTGATAACAATTGAGAACCACAGATAACAAGATGAAAAATAAACACAAGTAAGCACAATGCTGACACACAAATATATATCGAAAGAAGTAAACAAATAATGATTGCCTTAAAATGGAGTCACAAAATGATTAAATGTTCTTGCATGTTCTTGGAGTGAATGTTTTGCAATTGTCTCTTGGTACGTTTTAAGTTAATATGAAAATTGAGTGGATGAAATTAGGCAAGGGGGGACTCCATATATACCTGAGGGGTACTTGGAGTATGTACAAAAATAAAACCTTCACATCTACCCAAAAGGTGTTTATGGGTTGGATGGAGTCGCAGAGACTGTGTTCACAATACACATGTTAGGGTGTACCAGATATCGGTGCCTCGAGGTCACTTTCTAGTTGTTCCCACTCCTTTGGGTATTTTTTCCACCGCTTACGGTTTGTTCGAGGCGTTTGATTTTCTCCTGATTGTGGTTAATTGGGGAAAGTGAAACCTAATTAATCTAGTCACTCACATTTCTTTTGATGTAGCTTGACTGATCGGATGAATCGCAGCCAAAACGTAGAGCATACACACCGTATTCTTTGTAATTTTTCATAAATTTTAATCGATGTGTTTTTATTAGAAAGAAAACCCTCCAGGAACCTCTTTCAGTCCAAGTGGACCTCAATTAGAGAATCAAGGAGGGGGTTGATTTTAATTGATTTCTTGCAAAAATGAATAGTGAATAATGAAGCAGAAAAAATAAAACAAACCATAGGTTCTCTAATTAAATCTACCACGATCCTCTTTCACCTTTCGGTTAAATTGTGATTCATGGGGTAAGTATTAAAGTTACTATGACTTTATAATATGGAATATATGATAAAAGTAATCAATCTACACTATTTTGCATAAATAAAACTAATCTAGAGAAAAAAAGGAAAAATGCAAAAAAGGAAAAAACGACGTGAATCCCCCCACGGGGATGGGGAATGGGCTCGAAAGAGCCTATTCAAAATTATTTTTTATGAACAGAATTTAAAATATCATAAAATGGATATAATTCCTCTTGTTTCTTATATAGAACGAACCCAAGATCTTAGAAAGTGCAAAAATTAAAGATTTCAGAAAATGGGGAGACCCCTGGTGGGTTCCGGATGGCCCAAAAGTCACTTTTCGAACAACACCTTCTCCTCTTTCTGTTGTACCTGATAAAAACCAGAAATATTATTACACTTAAATATTCCGAAAATCACTTTGATATTACCTTTGGTTCAACACACTTTTTATTGAAAACAGCTAAGTTAAAACTAGTTAAAAAAAAGGTGAAAAAAGGAGCCAAGGAAAGAAAGCCTTCCTTGGGATCTTGGATTGACTTTTGGGAATACAATCTGATTTTCACTGATTTATGGATTTATCTTTTAAATTACAAAATATAAATCTAATCCATGCAAGCTACAAATTTTATTTAAAATGCCACGCAAAAAGATGATTTCCGTAAAGCTAGATCTAGAATGCTTATGAAACCATTTTTAAGAACAACATTTAGATTATGAGATTTAAGAAGATAGATCTATGTTAAATTTGAATCTAAGATGATAGATCTAAAAAAAATCAAAGCTATGAAGCAAGTAACCAAGTAGATTTTACATTTTAAGAGGAGAAAGCAAAGAAGGCAAGCTTGTAGCCATGAAGATCAACCGGAGAGCTCCCGATGGAAGCAGTTCGACTATGTAGGATGAAAAAGTGAAGATGATGACCAAAAATTTTCAAGAAATTCTCCATGGAAACCTTTAACTAGCACACATAACACTTGGAAAGAGATTTGTGAGATCCAATTATATACATGCAAAAAGACTAGAGCAGCATGATAATAAACTTATTGAAAATGCTAGATCTTGATCTCTACATACATATGAACAATAGAATCTAGAAATAAAATTATTTAAAGACTCTTTCCTTTTCATTGGGAACAATCCTAACAAGGTTAGATTTAAAAATCAAACAAGAATAAAAATGCACCAAATACAAGTTACGTCAAGCATGGGAAACAATATTCATCCAATTGAATTCCTTACACCATCTAGCCTCCAAAGCTTTTATTTATTAACAATGAAAAATATAGCAACATTACAATAGCAACAGCTCTTCAATCCAACTCTAACTAGCTTGGAAAGGAGGAAACTATGCTTTATTTATAGGAAATACTGAAACCCTAGCCCAGAGGGGGCGTAATTCCCAAGGAGAGAGGGACTGCAACTGCATGAAGAGTCAAGCTGTGCTTGATATGAGTCTAACAGAGTCTGATCTGAGTCTACATGAGTGTAACTGACAATTGGAGCTTTGATCAAATTGACACATCAACCGGTTAACTGAAACATCAACCAAACCACATTTAGATGAGCCCACACATGTGGAGGAGAGAGAGGGCACAAATCCCAAGGATGCATGTTGTGGTGCAGTCCCTCTTCATCCTAGATCAACTCCTTCAATCAAGGCATGGTCAGCTCTATTCAATCCAAAGCTAATGAGACTGATTACAATCAAATTGGAGCAAATCCCGTTGATTTAGGAATTTGGATTTTCTCCATTATTTAATTAATTTATCAATTAAAATAATCAATATTTGATTTTTAGGGCTTTCTGACCCGAGTGATGGGAAAATCACTCAAAACTTAGGAAAATTGGGCTTATGGGTTTACTTGGTGCTCTGAGTTAGAAAATGAGTACCCCCGTGACTGAAACTAATTTCTGAGCCCACTTTTATTACAAAACCAATTTTTCCATTTAGACTATCAAAAAATAGCCTACGTTTTGGAAAAATTAAAACTTTAAAAAACTTAAAAAATTAAAAAAATTAAAACCTAGGGGGACTTGGACATGTTCATATGACTAAACCATAGTGCCTAGAATGTGTATACATGGACGCACAGATTCTAATAACCTCAATAGGCCTAAATGTCAATCCGACCACCCCAATTTTTGAGGAGTTTGGTGAAAAACTTAGAAATTATCAATCGTTTATTCAACAACCAATAATAAACAAGGGAAAAAACACCTTGGGCTGATCGAATTGACAAGTAATTCTAGGAGAACGACTCTTTTACAGACACTACCATGCTAGAACATTTTATTACAACTCCCCTACGAGGTATGGACATGTGATATAGTACAACAAGCACTTCCCAGAAGCAATTCTAAAGGTCTTCTGAAGTCCGTACAAATCATCTTTGTCTGGTTCACCAGGCTCACTTGATAAAGAAACCACTAAGTACAACTTAGGTGGTAACATCTAGCTCCATCTAGGAACACATGCTCTGAATAATCTTCTAATCAAAGAAGAGGATGTGAGAACTCTGGAATCCCTAGGTCCTGCATAGCAATTAAATCTTGTCAGTAACATGTATATAAAATAAACCAACTATAAAAGAAAATTAATGTACACAATTAGTCTATGATGTACAAAAGGCAATATTTTACAAGACTAATATACGAAAGAACATTTTCAAGGTTAGTACCATGGTACAAACATCTATAATACAACAATATGATACATGAAATTTAAAAATACATGCAGGGAAAGGTTAAGAAATTGGCCCTGAAACCATCGATGCCAATAAAGGCATCAAACTGTCTTAACGAAGAACATCTTGAGGAGAAATCCATTCACTGGTAGGCTTAACCTTTCTCCTTCTAGGTCATTTATATAGAAAGAATTTGTTCTTGCTACTTCATCAATGATATATGGCCCCAACCATAAGCTGTTGAACTTTCTGTGTTTCCCATGTTTCTCCCACCGTTTGTCCTAATGCAAGACTATGTCACCTACTTGAAAGGATCTAGGCCAGGTAGATCTATCAAAGTTTCTCTTGACTTTTTTTGAATTTCTGCTACTTTGGTCAAGGGAATTTCTTCTACTCTCATCTAACTCGATCAACTGGTTGATTTTGTTCTGAATGGCATCCTGATCTGAGGTAAAGGTCTGGAGAAGCTGATACACTAGAAGATTTAAGTGGATAGGTAAGGTGAAATTTAGGCCATTGACAAGTTCAAAAGGGATCCTTCCGGTTGAAAATTTTCTTTGTGATTCTATTGGCCCATAATGCAAACTTGATCTTGCTATCCCAATCCTTTTTATTATTACCCACATTTTTCTTGATTATGGTCATTAAGTTTTTATTACTTGACTCAACTAGACCATTTCCTTGGGGATAATAGTTGGATGAATGGGATAGGACAATTTCGTACTTGAAACAAAAGGATGACATATCATAGGAAACAAAGCATGAGCCATTATCTATGATGGTTCTAACTGGTACAACGAATCTTGTGATAATCTTATCTTCTAAGAAATCCATGACTACAGCATCGGTTTCCTTCTTGATGGGTATCGCCTCTACCCACTTGGTGAAATAATCAGTGGCGGTGAGTATCCAAGAATAACCATTGCTTGAGTTATCTTTGAACTTACCGATGACATCAATCCCCCACTACTAGAAAGGGGCTTGGATTACTATTGGGTTTAAATGCAAGGCTTTCATTTGTTGCTTTCTAGTGAACAACTGACACTAGGGGAAAAATCTGACAGACTTATGCATATCTAAAAAGAGGTTCAGCCAATATTATCTTGCTCTAAGGATTTTATGGGAAGTTGTTCTTAATGCAAAATGTCCACCACAAAATCCTGCATGGAACTCAACCATGAGTTTTTTGGACTTAGGTTCATCGACACATCTAAGTATTAAACCACCGGTGTTTCTCCAACCTAAACCATCTTTTGTTAAACAATACTTAGTTGCTTTTAACCTTAATTCTCTTCTTTTTATGGCCAAGTAGGCGATCAGGACATGTAAGGTTATAGAGGAAAAATATGATGTCGGTATACCAAGGGTGTTGCTCTAATCTCTGAAGCTCGTTTGATACACTTAGTTTTGGACCACTGTTCTAGAAGATTATTCCTAAGGATTTTTCATTTCCTTGGGTCAACATATTTGTAAGACCTTGTCCCTTAATTAACTTAGTAGGTTTTATCTCTAAATCATACTCTTGAATCTTTGAATCCCACTTACCCTTGATTCCTAGACAATTTTGTTGAGACATGATATCCTTAACAACTGCATGGGGTACATACCCAATGATTTTCGAGTATCCTATATAAGTTGTGAAATGTTTAAGGGACTTGACAATAGCATAATCTTGTTTCTCCATGGTGGTATACTTCAACTCTGAATGTTGCAAGGCTCTAATCATAAAGGAAATAGGTTTCTCTTGTCCCTCCTTATTCTTTTGAAGCAAAAAACTAGCAATGGTGTCCTCCGAGGAAAAGGAAAATATCTGAAATTCCTTGGAATAATATGGATTGATCAAGACTGGGGACTTGGATATGGCATCTTTAATAGAATTGAAAGCATATTTCCCTTCATCCATCCACTCAAATATGGCATCTTTCCCTTCATCCGTCCACTCAAATTTAGCATCTTCCTTTAACAATTTTTGTAGAGGCTTCATTAGTTCTTCTAAATTTTCCAATGAATCTCCCTATCAAATTAATCTGACCATTCAAAGTCTGGAGAGATTTAATATTCTGAGGCAAGGGGACTTTCTTAATGTCTTCAACTCGCTCAAGATTGACTTTGACACCATCCTCAGAAATGATGTGTCCCAGCAACTTGCCTTCATCAACCCCAAAGATTGACTTGGCAAGGTTGAAGGAAATACCATATTTTTGACATCTTATGAAAACCTACCTAAGATGACTTATGTGACCAGATCTTTATTTTGAGAAAACAGTTAAGTCATCTTGATATATTTTTATTATTTTTCCTAGAAGTTCTTAGAAGGAAAAATCCATGGCTCTTTGGAAGGTGGCACCAGCATTTAATAAGACAAAAGGCATTCTTAAAAATTTATAGGTGCTTGAAGGTGTGGTGAATGTAGTTTTATGTCGATACTCTTTATTTACCAACACTTGGTTATAACCAAAAAATCCATACAATGTGGAAATCATTCCTGATCTCGTTACTCTTTAAAGAAAGGTTTCCATGTCGGGCAATGGTAATTATATTTAAGGCATGATGTATTCATATTTTTGAAATCTATACATATTCTAATTGGCCCATTCTTCTTTCTGAAAACAACTAAGTTGGAGTACCATGATGAATGTCTTGTAGGTGTTATGATCCCTACTGCTAACATCTTCTGAAGCTCCTTCTGCACAATGGGGGCCAACTTAGGATTTATTCTCCTAAGTTTTGTCGGAAAGGCTTGACCTACTTAGCCTCTTCTATGAGGGGAATAGTGTGTTGAAACACATCTTCCTGATAGGATTTAAGATCATCATAACTAAAGGCCAACACGTCTCTATATTATTTGATTAAGTTAATAAAATTGTTCCTTTCCTTTTTTGAAGTACATTTTCCAATTTTTATTAACTTGGGATCTTTATCAGTTCCTATGTTTATTTCCATATAATCCCCAATTTTTATTGCTTTTTTTTTTTTATGATGATCCTGTCAATCAAACAGATTTTTAAAATCTATAAGGCTACTTGGGATGTGATTCCTTTCATTATCCTCACATTCCTAATACTCTTTAGCCTCCTACTGATAACTAATCTTGCAACCTTCAAACTCTTGGATATTATTGATGAATCTCAAGAGTTAATCATCATCTTTAAACACCTACCAATGATCTACATTATCTGGAATTGAAGGTCTAAAATTAATTTCCATTTTTCCATTCCCATTAATCATTTCATCTGAAGGATGGAGGGTCGATGCTTCTACTACCAACTTGTTTTCTAACCCATTCATTTCCCTAGGGATATTTTGAATGTTAAGTGCATCAAATCATTCCATGGTGTCCCATATGGAATTTCTATACTTCCTTACTTTGTCATTTTTGCACTGATATTGATTCTTAATCTGGAGGACAACTACGTCTGAATCACCTTTTATGTTCAACATCTTTATCCCCATGTCTTTAGCGGTTTCTAACCCTAGAAGCAATGCCTCATAATCAACTACATTTTTTTATGCTTCAAACTCTAACCTAAAAGCAAAGTTGTAGACTTTATTTGAAGGAGACATGATCAAAATGCCCACACCCTTTCCGGCTTTGGAACAAGCCCCGTCAAAGTACATTTTCCAAACATCATCTATATTTTCGTCATTAATGTTTTCCTTAATAGGGGCCATGAAATTTGACAAGATAGAATAGTTTCCAAAGTTATCAATGCAATGTACAAATTCATTTCTAGGATTTTTAGGGTTTTCTACATGTTGTTTCCTTAGCTTCTCTCTATGGAGTATCACCCTAGTGTTTTCTGATGCAAGTATAGTAGCATATGTCCAATCAATTTGAATGTACCCACTAGGACTCGCGGCCTATTTTCTGGATAGCAACATACCCCAATTATCTGGCACATCAATCACTACCACATCCATCGACATGTCGATGTCAGCATACTTGGCCAACTTAACAAGTAGATTTAAGATTATCCCTACCACTTCAACTTCTCTTGCATCCGTTGCACAAACATTGGGGTAGGGTCGGGTGATCCTTAGATTTAGCTATTCCATTACTTTTCTTGTCATGACATTTGATGAAGCACCTTAATCTAACATGCAGTTATCAAGGAGAAGTTTATCAACTAAGGGAGAGACATAAAAAGGAGGGTGGTATTCTTTTTTTGCATCAACACTATTGAGGACTATAGGAATATCCATAGGTTCAATATGTTTGGCTTCAAATATAGAATTATTATTAGGGAGAAGATCCTCTTTGACAACATCATGAGTTTTATTTTGACTATCCTCTAAGGATTTTAACAACTTTTCTTTTTGACCAGGAATTTTAAGGATATCAGTTGCATAAGCAGAAAACTTAACACTAGTTAACCATTCTCCCACGTCAATCTTTGATTCTGGGATAACAAGGGGATCTGGGAGAGGAGGAGTGGTTACCTTAAGTTTGTACTATTTATCTGGTGAAGACTTATCCTTTCTTTGATAAACTACACCTTTGAGTCTAGCCTTCTTCATTTCATGAATTTTTTATGTAGTTGGAATTTCACCATAGAAGTTGGAAAGGAGGTCCTTCTCATAACTGTAATCTGTGGCTTGCTACCAATCATGGTTTGACAAAGGGTAGGCCTGGACTATCATGTATACATTATCAGGCTCTCTTGAATTTGTTTCCTAACTACTGACCTCGGGAATTCCATGTTCCATGACTTTATTTGCAACATAACAAGTGCTTTCTTGGTGGAATTGTTCACAAGGTCTACACCATTGAAGTAATTCTTCTACCATTTTAGCTGAGTCTAACTACTTTGGAATCCTAGGCTCTTGCTGAGGGGATTTCTTCTGATATATCTGATTTTTCTTGGGCTGAAATTTCCTAGGTCCATTATTCCTTTCCATTGTGATCAATCTATTCTGCATGTGATTCAATTGTGCAGCATGATTGGCCATTTGTTGGTTTTGAATAGTAACCAAGGCTTTATCATGTCCACCACCTTTTCCATGGGATCTTTAGAACTTCCCTTTTCTTTTGTTTCAATAGATTTAACCTTGATCTCTTTGTTGTAGGAAGTGTTTCCCCTAGTGTAACTTGGAATGTTGGACTTGCCTAAAGATTGTATATTCTTTTCTATTTTCTCGGTCAATTCTTGGGTATTTTTTACATCGGTCGGTTCTTTATCTCCCAACTGGTACCTTAAGTCACCGGTGAAGGCTTCAACATAGGATATGAGGATAGAGGCATGTTTTGGCTTGATGTCTCTAGGAAGGTCTGAAACCACACGCCTTAATTTAGTGTTAAATTCATCCATGGTTTCATTCTCCATCTTGTTTATGCTCTGAAGGGAAGCAAGCATATGTCTTGGTTCCTTATTTTCTCCCCATTTATTCCTAAAACCCTCTTGGAATTCATTAAGAGTTTTATATGAATCATCATCTAGGTCAAGGTACCATTCTCCAGCATCATCTTCTAAGGATAAAGCAAAGACCTTCATTTTGACATCGTCATGGTCATGGGCATCATCATTGCAATAACTGACCAGGTTATTCTCAAACTTTCAAAGGTGAGACTTGGGAGTGATGGAATTATTGCCCTAAAATATGGGGAGCGTCTTGAGAGCATCATTTGGAATGGCATGGGGAGGACCTGCTATCTCGAAAAAGTCAAGCGATTTGAAGAATTATGTCATTTCTTGAGATTGGTGATTATGACTCTCTATAAATATGCAATGGATATCTGAGAGGGATTGGTCTCCTAAATCTTTAAGGTTTCTACAAGAAGTCTTCCTATTCAGTCTTTCTCTAATAAACCTTTCGGGATCAGGGAGAGGATTGAATAATTGCTGGCAGTTTCTTCGAGTAGAAATTCTTGGAGGGATGTGAGACAGTGGAGTCTCCAAATGGATGAAGTTTTAATTTTTATGTTTCTTAAAGACACGATCAATCAATTTTTTTTTATCTTTTTAGCTGTTTGGAAAAAATTTAGGCTAATTCGTACTCGGGAATAAAAAGATTTATCCCTGGCAACAGCGCCAAAAAGTGTCACCGCCTTAGACACCTAGGGGGGATGTGGCAGAAATATTCAAGCCACTCAGTGTGTCCTTGGGGGAAGTCTCAAGTCAAGGCTGTCACCTTGTTCTTGACTCTTTTGTTTAGGCTCAAATCCTAGCAAATCCAAGGGCGGTAGACCCTATTAAGTTACTAAGGGTAATTACTCTAGTATGATGGTATTAAATTGAATAAGTTTCTTAGGAGTTTGAAATTAACAATTGAGAACCACGGATAACAAGATGAAAAATAAACACAAGTAAGCGCAATGTGGACACACAATATATATATCAAAAGAAGTAAACAAATAACTAGTGCCTTAAAATGGAGTCACAAAATGATTAAATGTGCTTGCATGTGCTTGGAGTGAATGTTTTGCAATTGTCTCTTGGTATGTTTTCAGCTAATATGAAAAATGACTGGATTAAATTAGGCTTGGGGGGACTCCAGTTATACCTGAGGGGTACTTGGAGTATGTCCAAAAATAAAACCTTCACAACTAATTGCAAGTTGTTTGTGGGCTGGATGGAGTCTCGGAGGTTGTGTTCATAAACATCCATTAGGGTGTAACAGAGATCAGTGCCTCGAGGTCACTTTCCAGTTGTTCCCACTACTTTGGGTATTTTTCCACCACTTATGGTTTGTTAGAGGCATTGGATTTTCTCCTGATGGTGGTTGTTTGGAGAAAGTGAAACCTAATTAATCTAGTCACTCAGGTTGCTTTTGATGCAGCTTGACTAATCAGATGAACTGCAGCCAAAACGCAGAGCATGCACACCCTCCATGAACCTCTTTTGGTCCAAGTGGACCTCAATCAGGGAATCAAGGAGGGTTTTTATTTTAATTTATTTCTTGAAAAAATTAATAGTGAATAATGAATCAACACAAATAAAACAAACAACAGGTTCTCTAATTAAATCTACCATGATCCTCTTTCACCTCTCGGTTCAATCGGGATTCATGGGGTAAGTATTAAAGTTAATTTAACTTTATAATATGGAATATATGATTAAAATAATCAGATTACACTATTTTTCATAAATAAAACTAATCTAGAGAAAAAAATAGGAAAAATACAAAAAAGGAAAAAATGACGTGAATCCCCTTAGGGGGATGTGGAATGGGCTCGAAAGAGCCTATTCAAAAATATTTTTTATTACCAGAAGCTAAAATATCATCAAAATGATATAATTCCTCTTTTTTCTTATACAAAGCGAATGCAAGATCTTACAAAGTGCAAAAATTAAATATTTCAAAAAATGGGGAGACCCCTGGGGGGTTCGAGATGGCCCAAAAGTCACTTTTCGGAAAGAAATTCCTCCTCTTTATGTTATACCTGATGAAAACCATAAATATTATTAAACTTCAATATTCCCAAAATCACTTTGAAATTACCTTTGGGTCAACACACTTTTAACCGAAAACATCTAAGTTAAACCTAGTTAAAAAATTTGTGAAAAAAGGAACCAAGGAAAGCAATCCTTCCTTGGGATCTTGGATTTCCTTTTGGGAATCCAATATTATGTGCACTTATTTCTGTATTTATCTTTTAAATTATGAAATATAAATCTAATGCATTCAAGCTACAAATTTTCTTTAAAATGCCACACAAAAAAGACGATTTCCCTAAAGCTAGATCTAGAATACTTATGAAACCTTTTTTAAGAACAAGATCTAGATTATGAGATTTAAGAAGATATATCTATGTTAAATTTCACTCTAAGATGATATTTCTAAACAAATCAAAGCTATGAACCAAGTAACCAAGTAGATTTTAAATTTTAAGAGGAGAAAGAGAAGAAGGCAAGCTTGTAGCCATGAATATCAACCAGAGAGCTCTCGGTGGAAGAAAATGGACTATCCAGCATGAAAAAATGAATATGATGAGGAAAAATATTGTTCAACACCTTCTCCATAGAAACCTGTAACTAGCACACATAACACTTGCAAATAGATTTGTGAGATCCAATTATATACATACAAAAAGACTAGAGCAACATGATAATAAACTTATTGAAAATGCTAGACCTTGATATTTACATACATATGAACAATAGAATCTAGAAATAAACTTATTTAAAGACTCTTTCCTTTCAATTGGGGGAAATCTCGAAAACGTTAGATTCACAAATCAAACAATAATAAAAATGCACCAAATACAGGTTACCTTAAGCATGAGAAACAATATTCATCCAACTGAATGCCTTACACAATCTATCCTCTAAAGCTTTTCTTTATTCACAATGAAAAATATAGCAACAACTCTTCAATCCAACTCTAACTATCTTGGAAAGGAGGAAACTATGCTTTATTTATAGCAAAGACTGAAACCCTAGCCCATAGGGGGCACAATTCCCAAGGAGAGAGGGACTGCAGCTGCATGAGGAATCATGCTGAGCTTGATCTGATTCTAATTGAGTCTAATATGAGTCTAACTGAGTGTAATTGACAATCGGAGTGTTGATCAGACTAACACATCAACGAATTAATTGAAACATCAATCGATTAACTGAAACATCAACCAAAACACATCTAGATGAGCCCACATGTGTGGAGGAGAGAGAGATGGCACAAATCCCAAGGATGCATGCTATCTTGCACTCCCTCTTTATCCTAGATCAACTCCTTCAATCAAGGAATGGTCAGCTCTAATCAATCCAACGCCAATGAGACTGATTTCAGTCAAATCAGAGCAAATCCCACTGATTTAGGAATTTGGATTTTCTCCATTATTTAATTAATTTGTCAAATAAAGTAATCAATATTTGATTTTTAGGGTTTTCTTACCTGAGTGATGGGAAAATCACTCAAAACTTAGGAAAAGTGGGTTTTTGGGTTTACTGGGTGCTTTGAGTTAGAAAATGAGCACCCCCGTGACTAAAACTGATTTCTAAGCCTACTTTTATTACAAAACAGATTTTTCCATTTAGACTATAAAAAAACAGCCTAAGTTTTGGAAAAATTAAAACTTTAAAAAAACTTTAAAAATTAAAAAAAAATAAAACCTAGGGGGTCTTAGACATGTTCATATGACTCGACCATAATGCCTAGCATGTTTATACATTGAAACACATACTTTAATAACCTCAATAGGCCTAAATGCCAATTCGACCACCCCAACTTTGGAGGAGTTTGTTGAAAAACTTAGAAATTATGAGTCGTTTATTCAACAACCAATAATAACCAAGGGAAAAAACACCTGGGCTGATCGAATTGACAAGTAAGTCTAGGAGACTGATTCTTTTACAGACACTGCCATGCTAGAACATTTTATTATAGCTCTGCTATGAGGTATGAACATGTGATATAGTACAACAAGCACTTCCCAGAATCAATTCTAAAGGACTTTTGAAGTCTAGACAAATCATCTTTGTCCGGCTCACCAGGCTCACTTGATAAAGAAAACCACTAAGTACAGCTTAGGTGTTAACATGACTATTCATGTGTTAAGCCATGGATCAATATAGTCATTTGTATGGAGGAGAAGATGAAATGTTGGGTCACTTTATGTCAAGAACATATTGTGACCATCATATTACATAAACAAAAATGGATACTAATGCATACTAAATAAATAAACTTTAATTAAAAACACATTAGACCAAGTTGATCTTAACTAACTCCTAAGTGTCTAAATATCCTAGAACCCCCCTTAAGAAAAACTTGGTATAAGATTAAAGGATTGAAAAAAGTGACACAATAGGAGAATCAATGAAGAATTAGAGGGTATCCCCTATTAATGACACTTCCTGAACTCTTAACATAGATTGAAGTTTGGAAAAATTCACTTTTGTAAGAGAATTTTAAAAATGTCTACACCTTGATCATTTGTAGGGAAACCATCACTTTGAGAAAATGATCTTGCTCAATATATTTGCTCCATTGAAGTTGAACTAGATCTTTGGCATCATTGATGGCCCTTTGATTGCAAAACTAAATTGTGGTTGGATTTTGTTGTAATCCAAACTCCCAAATGATATGTCAAAGCCACTTTTATTCTTGACTTACATTAACTATGAATTGATACCATGTTTTACAAAACATCTTATTTCCACATATGTCAAACACTTTAAGAAACCACTTAGACAAATAGATCAAATGTCAATTACCAATGTATTACATGGTTAAAACACTTAGAGAGGGATATAATCAATGCCCCATCCAACGTGAACACTTGAGGCAACATATTAATGAAAACTGAAAATATTTTACAAATGATTTTCTCAAAATTGATAATCAAATAATGATCCTCCATTCTCTTTAGATAGAGATCATGGGATAATCAAGTGGTAAATCACAGATCAATATAACCATTAGTATCAAGGAGAATATGAATCGTCACATTGCTTTATAATGGTTATAACATATTATTACTATATGATTACATAAGTACAAATGCATACTAAAGAATCACACAATTTTTGAGTTAATAAAATTTTTCAACTTTGCACTATTTCTTTTGTTGTGTGTGTGTGTGTGTGTAGAGAGGGCGAGTGGGGGGGGTAAAGATTCAATACGAATGGAGGAATTTTTTGGAGCCATGGGGTCATCCTGAGTTAGTGGTTGAACATATGGTTGTACCAAAATATATCTTATTAAATGATTATGTGACATGTACACATATAAGTGTACTTAAATTCTATCCTCATATCCTTTAATTTTAAAAAGCCCCAAACGTTAGCTCAAATAGTCGAACCATTTCCAAAATACATGTTACTATGGGGAGGTCAAATGTTAAAATTTGGTTCAATCCTTGTGAGTTACCAACCAATATTGTGATTGAAAACTAATCCACTTAAATATTTTAGAGTTCCCATCTAAATATTCCAAAAAGCGAGGGGATCCCATCAAGTTTTTGTTGGAATATATATATATATATATTCCTCAAAAAATGTTTAGTTACTTCCCTCCTTTTGAGGATGGTACCCATGCTAAACCATATATTTTCAAGGTACTAGGTTCTATAGTAGGGCTTAGATACATTACAACAATATACTCATTTATGATTTTGACATGCCACTTATGAGATTAGAACCTAGGTAGGAAGATAATAATCTATACCACAACCACTTGGGATAGATCCAATTGATACACACACACACACACACACATTTATTATCATTTGTATTAAAAAGGATATGAAAATGCACCATAAGGTCAATTAATATGAAACAAAAATGGAGTGTTTGATATCATAGTTTTAAATAGATCTAAAATTTGAAAATGATTTCTAACTATCTAAGTAGTTCTTAAGATTATGGAATCATAGATAAAAATCCTACTGATGCGTATCATAAAAAAATGAGCTATAATTAAAACTATCTTATCAAACATATAAAAACCCAAGTTTGAAATAAAACATGATTTCTAAGGGATTCTTTCTCGATGTCTACCTCAAGGATGATCACTAGTGCTATAATTTCATTTCACATGTCCTTGTGCACTCATCGAACAATTTCTTCATCCTCGAATTCTACTTTGATAAACCCAACATAAATATTTAGAAAATAAATCAAAGGAAACATGATGAAATTATGGATTTCATAAGACCCTTTCAGTTAATTTTTAACTAGTATTGAGTCCCCCATTATATGTAATTTCTGAATTTCCCTTTAAAATACCAAAGTCAAAACAACTTTATTTCCAGTAGTTTTCATTATTGTTTGATCCATCTGCAATTCCAACTTTAGATTTGATATAACGAGTAATTCAGAAAATAACAATAAGCCACCATCGCGCCCTCTTGGAGGGTCATCCTATGAGGCCCCATCAAAGTAATCCCTACATGCACTTGTTTTGTATATCTCCTTAGGAATTACATCTATTACTTTTAGTCCTTTGTTGATTTGTTTAAAAGAATTTATAATTTCCATATTATTAGTCACAACAACCTATATTGGAATCAAAATATCATAAAAAAAGAACGTATTTTTCTCCAGCCACACCCGCCACACCAAAATCAAAGGCATGAACTTTATTTTCTTCATGATAGGTTACACCAACCAATCCATGATACATTGCTCCATCAAATCCCTTACCATAAAACACTAAAGCCCATCAAAGAGTTTATATCCTTCCAAATCAAGAAAGAAAACAAACAAACTATAAAGACATGTGTATTGGTTTATTCATTATTCTTACAAAAGGGGCAATTCCATGGACCTTTTCTACTATCCCTGTGAAAAAAAATCCCTTGAAATAACCCCATTTCTCAAGAGAAACCACATAAATCGCTTTAACTTCATTGAGCAATCAACTTTCCAAATATTTTTGGACCACAGGAAGTTTCTTGCACATGTAATCCTTCCCTCAATGCTATGTATCCCAGTTTTGGCATGTAGTGCCCTGCCACAACATTTCTTCACCAAATTAGTTCATTTGATGATTCATGAATTCATACATGACTTGATCTCAGAGCCTCTAAAACTATTCCCCAAATTTTATCTTCATTGACGAAACTAAAACAATCCTCTAGCAACCAACCTTAAGAAGAACTCATATGATATGCTCTATAGCTTAAATAACAGAAACCACAAGCCCTAAGTGACTCCACCATTTTTCTAGGAAACTTGAAATCTTCACAAGTTCCAATCCATGGATCTACACCTAGTTTGCTTTGAGCACCATCACCTACTTTCCTGATCAACTAGTCACTAATTACTGGAAAGGAAATTATAATCGCTTTCCAAATAATTGAGGCATGTTTTATGGACATTTTGGGAGTTCTAATCCATCCCTCCACAAAAGAGGTGTCAAATATGTTTTGGTAATTACAATACACTAGAGTTATTTCCCTTCAATCAGACTCTAGACATTTTTTTCAGCCATCACTTTAACAAAATCATGAATATTATTAATCCCCCAACCCCTGAGGTACTTGGAAATTGCAATATATTTCCAAGAAATTCATGGGAAATCCTTTTCTCTTTTTTACCAACCAATAGAAATTGAAATCTTAGTTGCCAAATATTTTCTAGTATACCCTTACAAACAAAATCCGAAGTAATCCAATACACAAGAATTGATTCTAATTCAACCTTTACCAATGTTACTAATTGTCCACCTCTAGACGGCCATTTATCACAACAAATTTCAAGTCTTGTTTCCACTTTTGTTATCAACCAGTTATGGTATTTATTTGTACAATTTCTATCTTTATAGTAAAACCCCATATATTTGATTCCTTATTAAAGATATACCCACTTAAAAAGAAAATACTATAATAATAGACCATATTCTTCCAGAATTCCCATAAAAGAAACATTAGACTCTATTCATGTTAACATACATTGATGTATCCCAAAAATATAACCCTAGGATAGTTTTTAAATTTCTAACATCCTAGATTGAACCATCACAAAACAACAATATATTGTCTAAAAAATAAGGTGAGAGATTAATGCATGACCTCCCATATGGAACCCTTTTATATCTATAGACCTCTTTTTCTCTATAATGGATCGATTAAGTCCTTCCACTAATAATAATAACAAGAGAGAGAGAGTAGAGTAAAACCTTTTCTTAGTCCCCTTCCTAGCCTAAAAAAACTATTATCAGATCCATTCATTATCACAATAAAAGAAATAAAAGTGATGCAGGACAGTACCTAATTTACCATGTTCGCCCTAAATCCCAAATAAAACATAATAAAACAAAGATACATCCATTTTACATGATCATGGTACTTCAAGAGATAAACCTTTAACACCAGTGCTATAAGTTTTTTTATTGTGTTTTGATGGAGTGGAAGACTTGTTATGCCACCCATGTTGCCTCATGAATTTGTCTTCTCGCAAGGAATCCAAACTCTTCTTGAGATATATATTTGGACAATATTATTTTGACTCTTTTTGTAATTACCTTCGCAATGATATTGTAGATACAATTGCACAACAAAATCATTGTAAACTCCACAAATCTTCTTCGAGCATTTTCTTTTGGTATTAAATTAATGAAAGATGTATTGAAGGCCACTAGACACTTACTGATTTGCCTCAAATATTCTACCACCCTTAACAAATCATCTTTTGATATATTGAAGAACCCAAAAAATAATTCAATAGGAAAGGAATCTAGCCTTGGAATCTTGTCCTTCTTGTACTGTAACACTTCCAACAATTCCTCTTTCATCGCCTCCTCCATTAACTTCATTGTCTTCTTCAACAACAAATATTCAGAAATAAGAGACAATTATCACAACCTTTATAGTGGGAATGATGGATATTCTGAGACACAATCTAGAAGTAATCAACCCTATATTTGGAAATGTCCTCAAACTTGCTTAACATGCTAATTTTTTTATCCTCTATGTTCCAAATTGTGTTAATTATTTTTTGATGATTGGAGTAATGATGAAGATAATTTGTATTTTTTTCCACATGTTCAATATAGAGATATCCTCATCTTCTAAAACACCCTTCTTTTTATCTAACAATTTCATTGTTTTGCTTCTCCAACCCTTAACCTTTGATCCTCTTAATTATATCTTGCCATATTTTTGAAATAAATATTTTCAAGGTGCTCTTCAATATACTTCATCTGAAACTCATTCTTGATCTTCAAAACCTTTAAATTTGCTTGAAAATTAATTTTAACTAACTCCCTCTTGTTTGGTTTATATGGATGCCATTAAATTGAATGAATCTCTCATATTCTCCAACCACATGGAATTAAACTTAAAATAAATTGTATGTTTGTTTCCTGAGCCTTCTAATTCAAGGAATATAATAAAAAATTATACAAATATCCCCTTGATTCTACCTATTTCCCGATGCTATGATAATCTCCCAAATATCTATTTGATATCAAAAAGTGGTCAATCCTTTTTTTTATACCTTCCCCTACCACCCTTTTATTTCATGAAGTAGGTATTAACTTTACTAGATTGATATCCACTAATACAGTCTCCATTTTATGAAAAATATATATGATAGTGCATCAACTTGATCCTTTTCACCCTAGATATTATAATTTCCTATAGAAAATATTAGTGACCTCCAAACATCAAATATTCTTATTATAAAAAGCCTTTTGTATAAAGGATATATGTTGTGTTAGGGTCCATAAATCTTTAGAATTGTGATCTCTTCTCCAAGCTTCATAGAGTAGAGATGAATTCATATGCCTGAATAAAAAAAACCATACACTAGAACATTTAAATAAATGCTTGCACCATTGCGATCCCAACCCTCCCGACCTTCTTTTAGAATATGTGGCAAAAATTTCCCAATAAGTAAACATTTTTTGAAGTTCCAAAACTAAGTTGTCCCCACACTCCCATTGTTTCTTGAATAAATATGATTCCTAGGCAATGAGACTCAATCACTCTGTTAAGATAAAGTCTCCTAATAGGGATTCCTAGTCGGCTACAACTAAAATTGAGGGCTAGAATTACAAACTCGTTATCTAGGGATATCTTGCTCGGAGAGTCCCTTAAATTAATAACTATTTACCTCCTTATTTTTTTAGTAGTTCCTTTTCCTAAGCATGTGACAAATGGGACTACATTTCCTTTTCTCCTCTGTTAGGTACCTTACCCTCTAATGCACCCAAAATCCTTAAAGAACTTCATCAGACAAAACCACACCCTTCTTTCAATATCTAAGGAAGTAGCGAATGATAGGGTCCATTGTTTTGGCGGGAATAGTACTTTTAGCCCCCATACCTAGATCAACATTACGACTATTGGCTAGGTCCCCAACTATTGAACCTGGGAAAAAAATACTTAACTTAAAAAGTAAGTAGGTTATCCCCTGTTACACTGAAATCTTGTCCACTTGATCCATGTGTCAACCCTTTTCCTAATCCCCTTGAATTTATATTTCCTAAAGTTGATTGATATATTAAAATTGAGCACATATATCTATGGATCAACACACAACTGACAAAATAGATCACACAATTTTACTTAGGAATTGAAGAATGAAATAGTGGAAAAGGATTGCAGCTGTGAATGCTTTCATTAATCAAAAGTAATTAGATAATAATTGCAATGTAATACAATGGCTAAATAGCCACATTAAATTCGAATCCATGTGAGGAAATTCGAATTAGTTAGACTCTACTTGACTGCAAGGCAACTAGGACATGTCTAAATCGCCATCGGAGTTCAACAACCCAACTCAAGTGTCTAATTCAGTGTTAATTGTTAGTTAACTAGTTAATTGACTGTGGTAGGTGAGAGAATGAGCCTCACCTGCATGTAATAATGAAAACCTAGAACTAACTGAATAGAACTGAATGTAGAGGTCTAGAACTGAATGTAACTAACTCCTAACTGAGCTTGACTAGTCACCAACTGAACTCAACTAATGGAGGTTGGTGTCAGCACCCCTAGTGGCTCCTAATTTGTATGGATTGATCTAGGAATATCCTAAACTGATGCATGCATGTGAAATTAGTGTAAGTTGGCCTCAATTAGTGTTCCCAAAACTTTAGTAACTGGTACATGTGCCCCAATTAGGCCAAGTGGACCCAATTGAGTTAGTGACTAAAAATAGAATTCCTAATTTAGACATACTCTTGTTTTAGACATAATTGACCAAATTGGAGAAGGGAGGATTATAATCCTAACACCCCTTGAATGCTAACTTGGAAATATTTTGGTCCCTGGTAACTAATTTAATAGGTCACCCATTACAACAGGTAAAGTAATTGTAACTGCTTAATACAAGGAGCCGGGGAAAACATCCCCCCCCTCTAACTAAGCAGGTAGAATTAGGATCAATCTGGTTCTTCTGTGCACAGGTATCCTGGGGCCTTGCATGTGAACCTATCCATAATTATTTCTAGTGGAATATTCCTCTTTGGAAGAATAATAATATGCTCAACTAAATCAGAAATATAGACAGCTACTGGATGAAGACTGGACCCATGTAGAGAAACCGAAATCAACTGATAAGTGAGAAAATGTTCTTGAGGATTCAAACCATGTGAGGAACACTCAATAAACTGATATCTTCCAGCCATGAACAGAAAACCATGAGTGGTAAAAACAGCCCCAAGTGTTAGGACCAAGTGTGTAGGAGGATGCAGAAAATATTCCTTTTTACCAGTTCTGCGAGGATATGAGCCCTGGGACTATGGAGAGAAAATGATTGAGATACATAATCTGATATATCTTCATAAATATCTAATGAATCACAGAATAAAATATCATCAACCTCATAAGAGGAAACTAACACCAAATCCCTAGCAACAATTTTGAGGAAGAATTGCGATACTTGATTTTTCACAGCGAAATTGGTTAGAGAAGCTACAAGCATGAATGAAAGCTCTTGGATTTTAAAATTTGAACCAAATAATATCATATCAGAAATTAAATCAGATCTAAATTGTTTCATATCAGATCCAAAACTTTGAAATGAAATCAAATCTCCAGCAACATTTTTGAAGGAGATTTACGGTACTTGTTTCTTCACAAAATTAATGAGAACAACTACAAGCAGTATTGAAGCTTCTGAACCTGAAACATTGAACCAATAAATATCAGATTAGATATAAATAATATCATATCAGATAAAATAAGGTTTGTATCATATCCAAGAGTATGGTCCACCGAGACGGTAGATGCACGAGTTTCTTCTTCTTCAAAATTCTGAATTTTGGTGCATGCAATACTGCAAGAATTTGCTGGAAGATATAGCTCACGGGGAGTGAATGGATCACTCTCATAATATTTTATTTTTACCAAAATATACAAGTTATTACATATTTTCACACCAACAGCAACATTAGAGGGATAGAAATCAATTTTCTCTTCACTTTCGGAAGCAATTACTGGAAAATTTTGCACATAATTCAAAGGAAAATCACTAGAGGAGGACTTTGCTTATTTTGCATCTTGAATAACTTCAGAAGAGAGAGTATAGGCTGATAATTTTGGATCAGGAACTCTTATGGTGAGCTGTATGTTCTCTCCAAAGTGATATTATGATCCTCATCAATCTTTCCAGAGGTTTTGTCCAATTTTGTCCAGAGATCCTTTGGATATTCAATAGATTTAGTGAGGTAGCAAAAGATAGGAGAGAGAATCAAAGCCATTGTTCCAAAACCTGCATCACATTCATTCATCCAATCATTCTCACTCTCAAAAGACTCTTCAGTGAGTCCCATAGACACACCATAGAGACCTTGTCTCTTTAGAGATGCAATCATCTTCATCTTCTATTCTGAATAGCTTGCGAATGGGGTAAGAAGAGGAAGTGATGAATCCATTCGAAGTTGTACCTAAAAAATACACAAAAAGAAAAAGTAAGTTTGGACAATTGCACATTTTATGTTTTCAACACACCCAGCATATTTGATCAAGAAATGTTGATCAACAATTCCTTAACTTGGGGTATTAAGTGGTAAACCTCCGGCTTCTGGTGCAGTGCTGGAAGGAGCAATTTTGCTCAAAAAAATGATCCAGTAGGAGATATGAGGAGGATAATTTCCTTTTCCTGGAGAGGCTCTGATACCATATTAAAATTGAGCACATAGATCTATGGATCAACACACAACTCACAAAATAGATCACAAAATTTTACTCAAGAATTGAAGAATGAAACTGTGAAAAAGACTTGTAGCTTTGAATGCTTTCATTAATCAAAAGTAATTGGATAACAATTACAATGTAATACAATGGCTAAATAACCACATGCAATTCAAATCCATGTGAGAAAATTTGAATTGGTTAGACTCTACTTGAGTGGAAGGCAACTAGGACATGTCAAAATCACCATTGGAGTTCAACAACCCAACTCAAGTGTCTAATTCAATGTTAATTGTTAGTTAACTAGTTAACTGACTATGGTAGGTGAGAGAATTCACCTCACCTACATCCAGACATGAAAACCTAGCATTGAATGAGTAGAACTAAATGTATAGGTCTATAACTTAAAGTAACTGACTCCTAACTAAGCTTGACTAGTCACCAACTGAACTCAACTAATGGAGGTTGGTGTCGGCACTCCCAGTGGCTCCTAATTTGTAGGGATTGATCTATGAGGATCCTGAAATGATGCATGCATGTGAAATTAGTGGTAGTTGGCCTGAATTAGTGTCCCCCACACTTCAGTAATCGGTACATGTGCCCCAAATAGTCCATGTGGACCCAAATGAGTTAGTGACTAAAAATAGACTGAGAGAATGCTCGATTTAGACATACTCTTGATTTAGACATAAATGACCAAATTGGAAAATGGAGGATTTTAATCCTAACACCTCCCCTGAATGCTAAATTGGATATTTTTTGGGCCCTAGTAACTAATACCATAGCTCACCCATTACAACAAGTAAAGTAACAGTAACTACTTAATACAAGGATCCAAGGAAAAAACCACTTGGAAAAAAATCCCCCCCTTTAACTAAGCAGGTAGAATTAGGATCAATCTGGTTCTTCTGTGCATAGGTATCCTATGGCTTGGCATGTGAACCTATCCATAATTATGTTTGGTGGAATATTCCCCTTTGGAATAAGAATAATATGCTCAGCTAAACCCGAAATATAGAAAATTGGTGGATGAAGAATGGACCCATGTAGAGCAACTGAAATCAACTGATAAGTGAGAAAAGGTTCTTGAGGATTCAAACCATGTGAGTAACAATCAATAAAATGATATTTTTCATCCATGAATAGAAAACAATGAGTGGTTAAAACATCCCCAAGTGTTAGGAGCAAGTATCCAGGTGGATGGTGAAATTATTCCTTTTTACCAGTTCTGTGAGGAGATGAGCATGTGACCAAAGGTAGAGAATCCCTGGGACTATGGAGAGTCGATGCTTGAGATCCATAATCTAATATATATTTATAAATATTAAATGAATCACAAAATAAAATATCAGCAACATCATAAGAGAAAACTAACACCAAATCCCCAACAACAATTTTGAGGAAGAATTGCGGATCTTGATTTTTCACACCGAAATTGGTGATAGAAGCTACAGGCATGAATGAAATCTATTGGATTTTAAAATTTGAAACAAATAATTTCAGATAATAAATTAAATCATATCTGAATGGGTTCATATCATATCCAAAACTATGGAATGGAATCAAATCCCCAGCAACATTTTTGAAGGAGACTTGTAGTACTTGTTTCTTCACAAAATTAATGAGAACAACTACAAGCAGTACTGAAAGCTTATGAACCTGAAATATTGAACCAATAAATATCATATCATATATAAATGAGATCATATCATATCCAATAAGTTTGATATCATATCCAAGAGTATGGTCCACCGAGACGGTAGACGCACAGTTTTCTTCTTTATCAAAATTCTGAATTTTGGTGCTTGCAATCCTGCAGGAATTTGCTGGAAGATATAGATCATGGGGAGTGAATGGATCACTATGGTAATCTGATATTTTTCCCAAAATATTCAAGGTATTACATATTTTCACACCAATAACAAAATTAGAGGGAGAGAAATCAAATTTCTCTTCACTTTCGGAAGCAATTACTGGCAAATTTTGCACATAATTCAAAGGAAAATCACTGGAGGAGGACTTCAGCAAAGAGAGTAGAGGCCGATAATTTTGGATCATGAACTCTTATGGTTCTGGATGTGCTCTCCAAATTTCTATTATGATCCTCATAAATATTTCCAAAGGGTTCGTCCAATTTTGTCAAGAGATCCTTTGGATATTCAACAGATTTAGTGAGGTAGTGCACGCTAGGAGAGAGAGCCAGAGCTATTGTTCCAAAATATGCATCACATTGATTTAGACAGTCATTCTCGCTCTCAAAATACTCTTCACTGAGTCCCATAGACACCCAATATAGACCTTGTCTCTTTATATATGCAATCATCTTTATCTTCCATTCTGAATAGCTTGTGAATGGCGTAAGAAGAGGAATTGATGAATCCATTCGAAGTTCTACCTGAAATTACATAAAAAGGAAAAGTAAGGTCCAAAAACCTACACATTTCAGGTTTTCATCACACCCAACATAGTTGATAAAGAAATCTAGATCAACAATTCCTTTACTTGGGGTATTAAATGGTAAACCTTCGGTTTCTGGTGCACTGCTGGAAGGAGCAATTTTGCTAAAAATAAATGATCCAATAGGATATCTGAGGAGGAGAAGTGCCTTGTCCTGCCGAGGATTTGATACCATATTAAAATTGAGCACATAGATATATGCATCAACAAACAACTCACAAAATAGATCACACAATTTTACTCAGGAATTGAAGAATGAAACAGTGCAAAAGGATTGCAGCTGTGAATGTTTTCATTAATCAAAATTAATTGGATAATAGTTACAATGGAATACAATGGCTAAATATCCACATGCAATTCGAATCCATGTGAGGAAATTTGAATTGGTTAGACTCTACTTGATTACAAGGAAACTAGGACATGTTTAAACCACCATCAGAGTTCAACAACCCAACTCAAGTGTCTAAGTCAGTGTTAATTGTTAGTTAACTAGTTAACTGACTGTGGTAGGTGAGAGAATGAGCCTCACCTACATGAAGCCATTAAAACCTAGTGCTAACTAAGTAGAACTGAATGTAGAGGTCTAGAACTGAATGTAACTGACTCCTAACTGGGCTTGACTAGTCACCAACTGAACTCAACTAATGGATGCTGTAGACACTCCCAATGGCTCCTAATTTGTAGGGGTTGATCTAGGAGGCTCCTAAACTAATGCATTCATGTGAAATCAGTGGTAGTTGGCCTCAATTAGTGTTCCCCACACTTTAGTAACTGGTACATGTGCCCCAATTAGGCCAAGTGGACCCAATTGAGTTAGTGACTAAAAATAGACTAAGAGAATGCCTGATTTAGACATACTCTTGATTTAGACAGAATTGACCAAATTGGACAAGGGAGGATTATAATCCTAACATGATATTGAGGTTGTTTCTGCCTTTTCCCCTCTTTAGGAAGGCCAATGCTTTTCCCCTTCATGTTAGGTGCACCAAGGGAACTCTTTCCCTTCATTTCAGGTGCGTTGGTGTCATCACTCTAACTCCCACAGCTAGGTGCATCGACAGTGCTCTTTCCCTTCATGGGAGGTGCATCGGTGGCATTTTTAGGGAAAAAATGGAGCTTCAAGACCCTTCTCAAAGGTGGATGAGGTGGACTATTTTTCCTACATTCTAGCTGAGGTGGCATTCAGTTCCTAACCTATGGGGAAGATCCCTTAGATCCCTCCTCCTAATCCTAAACCTACTCTATCCCTTTAGCCTTATAAATTAAACCCTGTCTCCATTATGAAGGGAGGAATTACTATGGTACTATTAAGCTAGAGAAATTTCTAGGTGATCCCTATCATCCTTTGGAGGTTTTGTCTTGGATTGTTGGATGGAATATTGCAGTGTTAAGGCTAGGTTGTGATATTCCTTCTTTATGTAATTCGATGTATCTCCTTGATTACATTAATACAAATCTCTTTCCATAAATTTTATTGCATTAATAGTGTTTAGATCTTTCTTCCTTAACAGTTATCTTACATCAATTCATGTTTAGATACACATGTATTGTTTGCTTGTTTCCACTTTCTTTATAGGGTTTTGCAGCTGAATATCTAAAGATTCTGGAGCTTGGATCAACAAAGAGAGAAGAGGGTTTTCATATTGCAGGTAAGCAATCTATCTGTTGCTTTGCATTTCTATTTGATCTAGGAAAGCAGATTTTACTATGTATTTGATTTGTTTTAAATACACTCAAACTAGGGAGATCTAGCTTGAATCTTCTTGGGTATATTTATTCGATAACACCCCTCTTGGAATTGACATATCACGCCTCCTGAAAACAAAATATCTACCACAAACTTAAAAATTATCCAGTAGATTAAAAGAGAAACCCTTAAAACCAAGAGAAAAACACTTGATAAGGATTAAATGAGATAAAGGCATACCCTTTAAATTTCTATTATATAAGAGAAAAAATGAATTTCTAGAGAACTTCTCTAAATTTTTATCAACAACCAATGGTTCTTTAGGATAAATGGCTTCACTGGTCACCTTTTCATTTTCTAGATTGGAAACCAATGGGTCCTTTAAAAATTCCTCATTCAAAGAAGCATGATTTTCTAAAAATGTCTTATTTTCCCACAATGCATATTCTAACAAGAGAACTCTTGTAGGGAAGGTAATTGCTTTATTTTCATCTCTAATCCCATGATATTCTATATCCTTGAAATTTGAAATAGATTCCTTCCATAGAAACAACCTCCTCTCTCCTAGTATACTTCTTAAAAATCAAGTCACACCCTTGAGCTATATGACCATAGACATGACATCTTACATGCTTAAAATGAATACCACAATAATGAAAGTCCTATAGAAATGCAATGAACCATTTATGAAGCATAATTTCAAATGCCATCCCTTCACTAAGATACAATACCACCAAGATTTTAGATACGATCATTGCTTCTATATCTAGAAAGATATTGTTGGACTCAATAAAACATCTCCTTGAAGACATCTAATAAATAGAATTATCTGGTAAACATGATATCTTGACTCAATTCTAATATTTCAAGATATTTTCTGAATGAAGAATGGAAAGTACGTCCAAGCCTTTAGAGGTATATTTTATGAGCTACACTTTCAACTGAAACCCAAGATATTTTCATATCCTCCTTTGACCTAACTACAAATCCCACCCACCCTTTGACTAGAATGGAAATCTTAGGAATATATATATTAAATTGGAAACCAGTGCTCTAGAACCCATTGGTTAAGTAGTGATTTACTCATTATTCTCCCCAAAAAACATCCTTTTGGAACCATAGTTTTCATTGCACCGAGAGGCGCTCTACAGCCCAGTATAAGGGATCTCTTGTAACATTTGTGAATGTAACATTTGTCCATATTATGTCGGAAAAAAATAATATTAGCGAGTATGAAGGAGATTTTGTAACATTTGTGGAGATCTTGTAAGGTTTGTCTATATTATGTTGGCTATTAATATGAGGGAGATCTTCTAAATTTTGTCTAATTTTGTATGACAGAGATCTTGTAACGTTTGTCTAATCATAATTTGTAACTTTTGCAACAAAAGAAAAATAAGAAATAAAAATTATTATATTGGCTATTAATAAAATAAAAAGACCTATATTTTTATTCAATAGCTTTATAAACACCATAAAAATTAATAAAATCCACAAAATACCACGAAGAGAAGTCGAAAAGAAAAGGAAACCAAGCAAGAGGGAATCTGAAGAGGTAATCTCCTTACCATTCACCAAGCTCCATCATTAATTGCAAAACGTTTCATGAGTTTTAACTACAAAACCATGCCTGAGTTTTAAGGCTGAGTGTTTTTCTGGAGACCAAGCATTGAAAATATACCTGACTTAAAATCCTAGCCTAGAAACATGTCCAAGTTTCACCCAAGATCTACTTTACTTTCACTCAAGATCTGAGTTACTTTCACTCAGTTAAAATCCTAGCCTAGAACCATGGCCAACTTTCACCCAAACGTTGCTTTACTTTCGCTCTACCATCTCGCTAGGTGTCTGCAAATGTTCTCTCTCAACACCTTATCATGTAATTATTTTCAACTTATTCGTTCTTTTACAATGAATGAAATGAACATTTTTCCTTTTTATTTACCATATTGAATGTATATGTGTCAGACACCTTTGTTCTCTGAAGGAGACTTACCATGGAAGTAATAGAGAGAATCATTCATTCAGTTTCGATATAAGATCTAGCTCTAGCTCTAATCACTTCCCTCAATCATCTCATTCAACGCATTTGGATGGTCGATAGCATTGAACGTTTGGGGATCGATAGGCATTTAAAATGCGATAAAATCAACGCTGGATTATGTTTATAGGTCTGTCACTGTACACTTTTATGTTTACAGGTCTGTCACCGTGCCTATTCTTATTTTTCCATTGAAACGAAAGGAGATGAAATGAGAAGCATCTTTAATTTATTTCAGTATTCTCTCATTTCCTTTAAAAATGAGAAAGTAATGGAAGACACTCAAATATTCACCACAACATATTTAAAGGAAGCCGTACAAAAGATTCTGGTTTCTAGTCTTTCAAAGGAAAAAATACCAGTCTTTGTTATTCATTAAGAATCAAAAGACATCTTATACAATAGCCTAAATTTCCTGGCATAGAAAGCAGATATGATACCTCATCAAAGCAAAGACAGAATAGTACTAAGAATTCATACAAATAGCCCATAAAGTAGGAGCACAAAGTCTGATCATAGCAGACTTTTCTCATCATCCCTAATGAACAGGTAAGAATATGCTGAATTAGATCGAGAATGATCATGAAACAGACAAGTCCTGAGCAAAACATGCCGGTTGATAGTCTCTACAAAGAAGACATAATATAATAAACATATCAAACACTGAGTGCCAAAGGAATAAGAGAAAATAACTCTGCACAAGCTAGAAAAGCATAAATTGGCCATGATCTATGATCATGCCTTCCGGAGATTCAGAGAAGATGCTAGAACCCATATCCAACTTCAAAGCCTGTTTGGAGAGACCATCCACCATCGAGTTATGCTCACGATATATATGTTTGAAGATCACATGAAGGACATGAGACAGCATAGCATGAATATCATCACACCAATGATTCAGAGAGGGAACATTTAGTGATGCGAGTCTGTTAATCCAAGAAATAATAACAAGTGAATCTCCAAATATTGAGTGCATGGGTAAACCCATCAGCTCACTCACTCTCAAAATGGCCCAAAGTGCCAGTAATTCAGCTCTGGTGTTTGAGCTACTTCCACAGCCCATGGAGAAACTAAAGAAATGATCATCATTGAGAAATATGACAAAGCTAGCACCACCAATGTGCTCAGTAGCAGCCCCATCAAAGTATCCACATGGATAAATCTTCATGGGACTTGGACCAATATTCCTAATTTTTTGTTTTTTTTATGGAACAGGTTACAAGTTCAGAAGGCTTTCAATCTAAGAGATAAGTGCATGGACAGTAGGCACAACATTGTCAAAAAGGAATCTATTCCCGAGTTTCCAAATACACCAGAAGATGAAAATCGGAAGATATCTATAGAGAGCAGATAACGCGGTATGGCTGAACCAATAATTCAAAAAGGAAGAGATGGATTCAAAATGGGGAGAAGAATACCCAAATTGAGCTGCAAAGTAGGACAGTATACCAATTGAAAAAGGGCAATCCAAAAAGAGGTGTTGTATATTCTCTACACTCAAACAGCAGAGGACACATTGACTAGGCCCCCTGGAAACCCTGGAGTTGAAGTTGATCCCAGGTCAAAATCTGACCCCTACCCAAAATCCAAGTGAAGCATCCAATTTTTAGAGGGATATTGAGAGTCTAGATCAAATCAAGTACAGAGGCCTGATCCTCAGAACAACACGTTGATGTGATGCAATCATAACCCATAGCTACAATTAATGGACTCACATAATTGTGATGAGACCATAGAAGAGAGTCACAGTGTTGAGAAAGATGTATCCTTCCAAATTCTAGCCCTCTAGTGTAGTTCTCCCATATAATTTTCCAATCACCCTGGAGATCCAGTTCATCAGCCGAGAACCAATAACTCTTAGCAAATGATGTATGATTCCTTACGTGTTCAAATGTACAGATACCATAATCTTCCAGATAGTTACACAAATCATGACGGAGAAGAAAGGATGACCCTAAACAGATGATGGGATCCACACCCAGTAAGATAGAAGATCCATTTCCAACTTTCCAGATTAACCCTTTACCCAGCCAGGATATGGTAAGGAGAAAACCTCTCCAGATAACCGAAGCATTTCAAAGAGAGAAACACTTTCCATGAAGCCAGGAGTGTAGAGGTAATATTTTCATATATTTAATAAAGAAAAGTTGATGCCATATTCCTTTTCCATTAATATCCATCCAGAAGCTTTTTAATCTCAAGGAAAGACTAAACCAAGTAAGTTGTTTGATGCCCCATCCACCTAGGGTTGTTGGGCGTGCTAGAAAGTGCCAGTCCACAAGGTGGAAATTCTTGTTCTTGGATGATGAACCCCACAAAAAGGAAAAAATCATGCACCTGAGATTATCAAGTATGGACTGTGGGATCAAGACTAATTCCATCCAGTAGACAGGAAGACTGGAAAGAACAGATTTGATAAGAACAAGACGACCACTGAGAGATAAGAGCCGATTGGTCCAGTGTAGTATTCATTTTTCAAATTTTGTAAGAATCCAGTGCCAATATTTGACCAGGTGCCCTGATGGCTTGATAAAGTATCCCAGATATTTAAAGCCATGATTTATATGCTTAAATATGTAGGGTAGGAGATCAGTGATCCTGCATAGAATATCGGCATCCAAGTCATTATGGAGAAAGCAATATTTGTCCAAGTTAATCCGCATACTAGAGGCTTCACAAAATGTGTTTAGTATAACTTTAAATGCCAAGCATTCCTCAAAGGAGCCCATTCCAAACATAATCACATCATCTACGAAGAGTAGATGTGTGAGAAATAGCTGTGGTGAAATCTTGATCCCTCTGATTCTGCCATTAACTTTGGCATATTCAATCAGTAAACTAAGACCTTCAATAACCAGAATGAACAATAAAGGAGACAAAGGGAAACCCTACCTAATTCCACATGAGGCAATGAAAAAGGGCAAAGGAGAACCATTTACAAGAATGGCAAAATTTGTGGAAGAAATACAGCCCAGGATCCAATTCACAACCACTAGTGGAACCCCAATTTGAATCATAATAAGTCGGATGAAATTCCAATTGACCCTATCGAAAGCCTTTGTCAAATCTAGTTTAAGGATAAGGGCACACCTATTTTTTGATTTGACAGTATGGAGGACTTCCTGCGTAATGGCTACGGGTTCAATGATTTGATGATTATTCAAAAGGCCAAATTGCTGAGGAGAGATGGATTTGTATAAAAATGATTTGAGTCTCATTGCCGCTACCTTGGATATCAAATTATAGACCAGATTACAGAGAGAAATGGGATGGAAGTCAGCAAAGGATACAGGAAGATCTTTTTTGGGAATAAGTGCAATAAAGGTGGAGTTTAGGGAAGGAACCACCTGACCCAACCTCCTGGAGGTATCCACTAAATTAACTAGATCCGGTCCTATAAGATCGAAGAAGGCCAGATAAAATTCGACAGGCCAACCATCAGGGCCTAGAGACTTATCTTTTTTGAAGGTTTTAAGAGCATCCTCCACTTTTGATAGAGTAACTGAGCCAGTGAAAGTATCTTTATCTTTAGGATAGATGAAGGAGGGAAAAATATGAATCACCTTGAGTTGGGTTACAATGTTCATATTATGATCATCAACAAATATTTTCTTAAAGTATTCAATCCCCAAAGACTTGATACCCTAATCATCATAGACCAAGTTGTTGACCCCATCTTGCAAACTCCAAATGGCATTATGATTTTTCCAAGAATTTGCCACCGCATGGAAGTATTTGGTATTAGCATCCCCATGCAAAGCCCATGTAACCATGCTATGTAATCTTGCAGAGAGCAATTCATGATCCATCATCTTTTTAAGCTCAGTTTTAAGTGTTTCCAATCTGCACTGCTCCTTAGCATTTAATATAGCAGAAGTCGAATAATCCAGGAGAGAATTCATTTCATCTTCCACAATAGCTGATTTGTCCTTCATCTTAATGGATTCAATTTTAGTCCAGGACTTAACCTTGCCTTTAAGAATATGTAGTCTATTAGAAAGATCTTCCATGGCATCCTCCGAATCATTAGACAAGATAAGAGGCCATTCAGTTCTAACCATATGAATAAAATCCTCATTGTCCAACCATGAGTGATTGAATTTGAATGGGAAAGCACAAGAGACCGGATGATCCAGCCATTCAAAAAGAACAGGAAAGTGGTCAGAGATCCCACTTCTATGAGCCCAAACCCGATATCTAGCAAGGAGGTTAACAAGTTGATCAGATAGAAGGAAACGATCAAGTATTTTGGAAATTCCCTCTTCCCCTATCCTTCCATTCCACCAAGTAGGTCTAGCACAAGTAGAGGCCACATCCACCAGCAGATGATCGGAGAAGAGCTTGGAAAAATAGGGCCCCAAAGGGTTAAGTTGAGCCTTAGTGCCCCAAATCTCTGATGCATTCAATGTAAGGTTCAGATCTCCCGCAAGGATCAGATTTGGAAAAGAGAGAAGTCCACCATTAGCCACAGAATTCCAAAAGAATTCTCGATTGTGGTAAGGACCATAACAATTTAGGATGGAGAGAGATAAGGAGGAGCCACGAATCATAGCCTTGAGCAAGATACCTACCACAGTATGGTAATCTTTGCATTTGAGAAGTTTTGGGTTCCACCCAGAGAGAATGCCCCCCAAAAGGACGATGGAACTGATCACACAGAACTCCCATCCAAGACAGAGCTTACAGAAAGTGTGTAGGGCAGGATAAGAATTGGTCATAGTCTCTTGAAGGAGTACCACATCAGGTGAAAGAGTAGAGAACAGATGACGGAGACATTTTTGTTTGGCTGATCCCCCCAAGCCACGGACATTAAGGGAGAGGATGCACATTAAGGATCACTATGTTGAGGGGTCGAAGCACTAAGGACCCTGAGAGATGAAGAAGAGTGTTGACGAGCCGCATTTTTGAGTCTGGTAGATAAAAGGGTATACAGGGCAGGGACAGGATCCGAGAAATTAGGCGGAGCACTCAAAACACATGTGAGGCAGGTGGAGCACTCAAAAACACATCCTTTAAAATTTCAATAACAGAGTTCTCGCTGATCTAAAATCCTAAAAGTTCTCACGGACTTTTCATTTAAAAAAGAGCAAAGCTAATACAACATATACAACTCTGCGATGTTAAAGAACATTTTTTTCCTGCAACATCATTTGTTTATAGTTTCAATATTGTGGCTGGAGACATAATATGTGATGGAGTATGGTTGGTACACAAATCTGCCACGATTGGAAGCAAGGAATTACTTCGATTTATTTGGACATGACATTATATTTAACGAGTAGGCAAGTTATTTCATTTCAGCTTATCTTAAATTTTATGTAAAGTAGAGTAAATTATTTCCATTGTATATAGATTTATTTTGAGGATAAAATATTTTATTTTCATTTAGGTCTATATAAAATAGAAGAGTTTATTTGTGTTAAAGTATAGTAAAAGTTCTTGTTCATGAAATATTTGACCTTCATAGAGATAGTGAACATATTTATGTGGTGAATAGATCCATTTTGGTTAATAAATTAAACTAAGATTTTTAGGTGAAAGTATCGGTGGAAAATAATAATAATAATAATAATAAAATTGAATTATCCCCTAAAAATGTTGGCTTTGCACATGGTTTCAAAACCATGTGCATGGCCTCCTAAGAAACCCATAGCTTTTATTGTACATGGCTTATGAGGGCCTTGCAAATGGTTTTAAAACCATGTGCAAGGTCTCATAAACAACCCATGGTTTTATTTTGCATGGTTTATGAGGGCCTTGCAAATGGTTTTAAGACCGTGTGCAAGGCCTAAACAACCCTTGGTTTTAGGAGGGCCTTGCACATGATTTTAAAACAATTTATGGGGAGATGTTGTAATCTTTGTTCCTAACAAAATAAAGAATATTATATGTGGTTCTTAAATAATGTTAAATATTAATAATAAAAATATTATATGTCGACCTTAAATAAAAAGATGTGTCTTTTAGTTTGAATTAAACCAATGGGTATATATAGGACACACGAAATCAGATAGCTCCTTGAGTACAATATTAAGAAGAAGTTTTCACCTCAAGATATTTGATCCCTCTCAACGCTTGATAGATCCTAGGATTTGGATCTATGTTGGAAGAAACCACCTCATTTAAAAAATATCTTCTCCCAATACCATATGAACATGATCATTC
>LPNX010271577.1:99679-143076 GCA_001517045.1 Pseudotsuga menziesii | reverse complement strand
ACTGTCGTCGGATATTTGAAAAATGTCGAATATCGAACTAGAAGCATAGCATACCTGACATCTATTTCATATTTTGTCGTCTGATATCCGATGACTAGTTTTTTTTAGAAACTTTAAATTTTAGAAATATTCCTACATATTTACTATATTAGTGATGGTTTTCGGAGGTAATTACCTTTGCATAGACTATTTTCCATTAAAAAAACCAGAATTATTTCAGTTGTTACTATCATTACAAATATTAAAGTGTGGATCTTTATTTTTTTAAGATCAATAATCAGCATTCAAGCTTGGTAAAATATAATGTCACATAAAATATTCCTGATGCAAAGGAAAAAAATAAAGAATTACTTTCTAGATTGTGGGATGGAGTGAAAAAGAAGGGTGATGGGAAATGTTATTGACCTTGTAGTGAATTCAAGGGCTTTAAAATGAGAAGAATAAATATCACAACAACTAAATGACATTGTTGGGAACATGGACACGTTGAGGGGGATCATGATTAAATATCATCCTTTGGTAAGTTCTTCATTATATATGTCTTTATATTGTTTTTTTTGTAATTGTATGTATCATTTTAATATTTTTTATATTTACACTAATAATCTCTTAATTTTTTGTAATTATAAAGGAAATGCCTCCCAGGTCATATTGCCCAAAGTATGTTCTTGCAAAACAAGCACTAGAGGAACATGCAAGTCCAAATATTGAAGATCAAGTTAATGATCATATTGAAGAGGATGATCATATTGATAACATAGTTGGAGATGATGTTAAAAATACATTGATTCATTATGCATTTAATGTTGGAATGGATGATGATGATGATCCTAGAAATGAATACTTTGATGATGTTCATGATTTACCTCTACTTGATAAGGAATACGAACCTCGTTATGAAGGATACAACATAACTCTTTTATCTACTATATTGTTGATACTGAACTTGAAAGTTATGATTTTTCTTTTCAAACACATCAGTCACACATATGTTAAGGTATGTAATATATTCCATCACATATCATTATGATCATGATAATGGTTATCTTTGTTCCTACAATAATTTTCTAGTAAAATTAATAGGGATGAAATACGTTTCATTAATATTGTTCATGTATCTAGTTTTTTTAAATTTGTTGTAGCTTGATAGCTGAATTTTTGTTACCACTGTCAAATATTTTACCTTACACATATCAATATCTATATGCCATCATGAAATATATTGGAATGCAGTATCAACCAATCAATATTCATACCCGAATGATCATATTATATATTATAAGTAGCACGAATTTGAAACAGAATGCTCAGAATGTCATAGGAGTAGATATCAAACAGATCAAGTAATAAAAAAGGTGCCTCACAAGGTTATTCGTTATATTCTCATTATTCCACATTTTCAACGAATGTTCAGGTGAAAAAACATAGCACAGTTTATGGATTACCATGCATAGAAAAAAAGTGAAGATGACATTATTGTAATGTATGCAGATGGTTATGCATTTAGAGATGTGGAGGAAATATGGCCATAGTTTAAAGAAGAACCTTGTAATGCTAGGATTTCTTTGGAAGTAGATGGTGTCAATCCATTTGCAGAGATGAGATCTATTAACTCGGTGTGACCTATTTTTTTATCAACAATAACATTCATCCATGGATGTTAATAAACAGGGAACACATAATGTTGGAAATGATTATTCTAGGTTTTTTTTTATGAAAATTTTTGTTTGAACGCAATAGAATCTCATTTGTCATATTTGTCACACAATGTCATATATTTGTTTTCATTCACTCACACATATTATGTATATATCTAAAATGGATGTATGGATAATTTTAGGGGCTATATATAGCCCATGGGATATATTAGGGGGTTTACAAAAATTTAGTGGCCTATTTTCTTCCCCAAAGCTATGTTTCCCTCCCATGAGATCAATTTCATAAATTTTCTAGGTCATCCCTGCCATGATATTCTAAACAAAGGAATTTTGAGTCATGTTGCTCATTCACCCTCGTACCCATCTACAGTGTCCCATCTGAGTGTCTTGTCCGAGCTACTCTACGGTTGCATATCTTGTGCTCCTCTCAAGGAACCATTATTTTCTTGGTAGTTGCATGTCTCCCTCTATCAACGCCACCACATATATTCTAGAGGATATACCTAGAGGTCCATATACTTTAGCTTCACTTCCATCATCTTTGAGCTCCTATGGAAAATTTGAGGGCAGTCCTTATTACCCTTTCATATGGTTGTTTCTCACATGCTCAACATCAGCCACCTAATCTCACCATTGAGATTCATATAGGGTATTGGTGCCATCATTATTTGGTCAAAGAACCTAAATTTCCTTTGACTCTAGAACATTGGTGAGTCACTTTGTAACCTCTCTATCATTATGTTCCTTAGGGTATCGAGGATGCATTGGCATAATGTTTGGAATCCCTTCATGCTTCCTAGTACATCCAAATCCAGTTGAAGTATGCCGTGCCTATGAGATTTAGATCCTTAGTTTTATGAGTCAATCTGGTTTTTATACCTTTTGAAGCATTGATTGTGACCATGCACCCATGTTGCATACCATTGTTTCCAATACCAAAACTTTAGACTAACCTCCATTGGACCACCGGTTTAATCCATGTATGAGTCTTTACAAGACACCCATGATGTATACATTAGTTATTTATGTATTTTTTAAGTCCTCCATGCATGTTACTAATTGTATATCTTGAGACATTGATACAAGCATGGGGATTCCTACCTCATTATCCATTTGATATTGTATGTACCTCAAGCATTATTAAGGAGTTGTACTTTCAGTTATGTCCCTTGCAGTTCATATAAGATGCATGCTCCACCCTTTGACATAGATCCAGTTCTCCACCACCTCTCTATGCACTACCGTTCCACAATATTGATCCTATGATGTCTATCAGCCATACAATGAGCTCCTGCCCTCACACATCAGGGGGGAATCTGTTAGCACCCAATTTTTTTCCTAAGTGTTATATATTTAATGGTTATACCATAAGAAATAATATTAAAGAATGATATTAGGATTATTATTAATCCTCCATTTGTCTCCTTTGACCACATCAAGTCTATTTATTTAATTTTCATAGCTTGGGAGGTATCATCACTTCACCAGTGCATGGGGGACATGACTAGTGGACATATTCCACTTACAACACTTGTTTTCATGCATTTTGGATCTCCAGAGATCAATCCCTATTTTATAGGAACCCACTCGAAGTTCCACCAACAATGTCCAACAATTCACCACAATAGGACATTAATTATCCTCAGTTGTGTTCCAATCCCCATGAGTTAGATCACTTCCAGTGTCTCTAGCACCAGTATGCATGAATGATGGGAATATGGGCATTTTTGCTTACCTACCCACTTTAGTTAACTGATTGTAACTAGTTATTAACTGATTTAGTGATCTGCACTTGCACTAGTTAGCTATTATGGTGTTTTTCTCACTTCTAGTTAGCTCTAGAGTTAGTCTTAGTTGGTCGATTCAACTACCTGAGTAGGTATTCAAATTATTCATTTATGTTGTATTATATATTCACCCATAATGTGAATAATCAATTAACGGAATATTTCTCATATTGTTCTTCAATTATTTTTCTCTTATTTCTCTTGTACAATCTATGTGAATACTATTTTTGGATTGATATATTCCTATAGAAATATAATAAAATAAATACAAGTACAATACCACAAAAACAACATAAATATTTATCCCAAGAAACTCTCTTGGCGGAGAAAACCCAACAAAATTTACTCAATATAAAATTCAACCAAGTAGAATGAACAACCCCAAAAATAAGACTAACAACTTCCTCTCTCCAGCGAACCTCTTGACTCTCTCTCTCTCTCTCTCACACACACACACACACACACACACACACACACACACTTGAGTGATTCAGAGACATGTCTAAATGAGGGGATCACCTCCCCTATTTATGCTCATCAAGTTAGTGGCTTCTTAATTTAACTAGGTTTTCATGTTTCTATAAACAAGGTTGACTTACTTAGGGAGACTCAAAATAACATTTATATAATTTTCTTGTGGGTACTATTGACCCGACTTACAAATGATATTTTACCTCAAGAGTTTTACTTGAACAATTGCATCAAGGACATATCTCAAAGGAGGATTAATAATAATATAATAAAAATACAATACAATATATTCTGATGTTACATTCTTTAACACTCCATCTTAACAAGGAAGGTATTCTACAACATCAACAACAACTATACAAGTGACTGGTGAATTTATATATCATAGGAAGTTTTGGAACAACAACATCATGAATTTGGAACATCATCATCATCAACATGGAACATAATCATCATCATCTAGAGCATTATTTCCATTAGCAACATGTGACTGCTGGAACATCATCATAAGGAGTATCATCATCAAAATAAACATGTTCCTGTTGGAGAATCATCATCATCAGGAGCATCAACATCAACATCAATATGTGACTGCTGGAACATCATCATCATCAGGAGCATCATCATCAACATCAATATATAACTTCTGGAACGTCATCATTATCATCCTATTATTTTCTGAGCTTGCATAGGTGATGATTACACAACCAATATTTCTTACTTTGTTGATAAGTAAGCCCTTAGGGGCCATCCATCCTCTCAAGATGATATCTAAAAGAGATATTGTCCATATTGCATTTCATGAGATCTCTCTATCCCATCACAGGATGTTGTAGAGAATCTTACCACCCGTCATAGGGTTTCCCATCTTGCTCGCAAGTAAGAACTAAACTCATCATCCTGTCGCAAGGATGAGAGGATCTATCTCCACATTTTCACTACCCTTATTACATATTGGGAGCTCCCTCTATCCCATCACATGATTTCCTAGAGTCTTGCCATCCCATTTCAGGGTGTCCCATAAGGATGATCTCATCATCCCATCACAGGAGGAGATCATTGCACCCCATTGTAGGGTATCAGAAGTGTCAGTCCCATCTTAGAAATATTTATCATACAAGAACTGAGTCAATATGGTTATGTCCATAGACCACTATCCCTTAGCCAAGTCATCATGTCACTCTTGGGGAATGTCCGCCTAATGTGAATCATCCCTCTTTATCTCTTGGAACACATTTCTCTCTCCATCATGGAGGCCATCCTGATGTCAAGTCTATCTGAAAATTTTATGCAACTTGAACATATTTTTCAATATGTTTCTCATCTTCAGTGAGAAACAATACAATCATGTGAAATGTGATATAATTAGACTATTTGTCTTCAACCTTGTAGCAAAGGTTGAAGTCTTATTCAATGTTTCTTTTAGTCTTCATCACACAATATTTTATTTAGGATAAATTCAAATGTATGATTAGTATAATATTGATACTTTTAGACTATACTACCATAAATCAAACCTTGATGAATAATATCATCTAAACATTATAATAACTCAAATAAAACATAAACAATTATCTTGTATGTTTTTGTAGGGTTACCTCCCTCTGGATCTTGCTTCCTTGAGGTTGCCACCAGGGATCAAAATTCAGGCCGTCAGGGCCTGTCAAAGGGCTCTCAGCTCGTCAGTGAAGTGGCATGTGAATTTTGGACATCATTTGAAATGAAGATTTTTATTTTTGACATTTAAAAAAAAAATTATTCATTTAAATTTAAATGCCATTAAAAGGGTTGTCACTAAAATTGCCCGTAAAAAATTTTATGGGTGACACTCGACGGACCAGGTTACTAACTCCCAGCTTCCACTGCCATACTACCACAGTCCAGTAGGATTTCATCCAACCCCAATTGATTTAAGGCACATCAGTGATCACCCACCTAATTGATATATCCTACTATTAATTTCTCACTGCTACAGCGGTGGTCCCCTTTATTTCCAGTCCTACCACCGTCGTCTGCCGGCCTGAGCCAAGCTTGAAGTGACCCTCCATCTGCCACAGATATCATAGCATTCAATTATTTCACATCAATCCCTATAGGCTGCAGGTTGTAGGTTTTATTGTGTTAATAAATAATGATAAGGCTACTGCAAATGGTTATGTTACCCGTCCATTGTAAAATGCATCCTTTAGCTCCTGAAAATTCAATACTGTTGAAAAGTTGTTCACTTCCTGCCTTTCTATGAAGCTTAGAACCTGACACTGGAGCTCGTCCTCCTGCAAATTAGCCTGTAGCACTCAGGAATTTTGGCAGAATCATCCCTCTAAAGGATTTTTGGTCTCTGTTAACCAAGTATTTACATGAAGAACCTAGTCCAACTCCTCCATACTCACTCATCCTGTGGACATACAATATTTTTACTAAAATGAATACCCATCGCTATTAAGGACCACCAGAATCCAATAGGGACTTGTGCATAGCTTCTTTTCTCATATTCTTTTCTCATATATATTGAAGCTAGTTAATCCTGATCTGGTGATATTGTCATTTTGCTGTCTACTTTAAAGATCTTGCATTTTTTTGTTTAGTTTGCCTCTATGACCTTGAAAGCAAGGAGAGATCTTGTTTGTTTTTTGATAAAGTTAGTGCAATCTCTTTTTTGAGATCTCCACCTGAATCTACCGAAGTTTGTCTTACCCGAGTCTGTCTTACCTGCCCGTTGTTGGTGCCAAGGCTGTCTGCCTGCGTGTATCCCGAATAATACTTGTCTTAAGTAAGCAATGGTTTAAGTTGTCCACTGGACACTTGTGGTTGGAAGTAGTAATAATCAAGTCTGCATAGTGGGGTAAGCTCCCTCCATCCATCTAATTGAATCGCCCGGGTCACAATTACCTAGTAAAGAACGCCCTTGTAACCAAGCGAACTCTCATTTTATTAGAACTAGAAAATTGTTTTCTGTATTCTTGGAGGCATCTGATTTTTTTTGTTTATAAGGAGTAGGACACCTTATTGTTTGTAGGAAGCTTTTTTTTTTTGTTTCTAATTGCCCAACTGGGATAAGATTGGTTCTCATATAAATAAAACTGGTTTAAGCAGGGCTAATAAGTGGGAACATGATATGGTGTAATGTGGAAGCCAGGGTTTTTTGCATTGTCAGGGTCAAGCATTATTAACTGAGACAACTAATTTTAAATAGGAATCACTGTGATACGGGCTTGCTGTGTAACGATGGGGTAAAAAATCACCCTCCCCTTTCTATCCCCCTTTAGGTATCGCAGTCTGGTGACCCAGATTTAAAAATGTCACCGAAGCTGCAGGACCCTCACTGAGCATAGGGAAAGAAAGTGTAACTCTGCTTCATCCAAGTACCCTTCCATCCATCTAAGTAAGGTAGGGTCTTGATCCGATAGGCTAGATTTGGATATCATCCCATCCTAGTAGATATAGTTTCTTCTGTTTCACTGTTTCTTGGGAGAAGTTGAACGACTTAAACAAAAGACAAATTTCATAGATTTATTCTCAAAAATTAAAATCAAAATGACATTCCCTCCCAAAGTACTTGCTAATATTTAGGCTATGGATCAAGGAAGGCCTCAAAAGGGACCTTTGGATTAATGGCAACCAAAAAACTCTCCAAAGTATTAACAATGTCACATTCTTAAAGAACAGCCTAGATGTACTGGCTTGAAACCCCCATGCAAACTCAGCCTACACATTCTCAGCATACTTGGCAATGAAAAACGTTCAAATTGAACCATTCACTACAAGAAAAATTACTAACAAATATTGTGAGTATTGACTTAGGATACTTAGCAGAGTCTCAGTGAGTACACACATTCTCAATTACTCTTGATGATAAGTATTGTAACTGAGATTGGGTCTGCGTCTTGTATTTTTGGCCAAGGCCATATGGCAATAAACCTAGGTAAAAGAAAATGAGCCATCAAAATACAATAATTATTAAAAAATAAAATTGATTAATTTTGTGGCCACTGTCCAGATTCTTTTGAATCACATAAAGTTGGAGCCATTGTTGTAAATTTGTAATCCATGCATTGAAAGGTTCAGTGACTAGAAAAGTTCAGTGATTTGTAATCCATCCATCTTAACACGTGAACACAAAACAGAATGTAACCACAAAAACAAACAAATGTGAAAACAAATAAATCGTGATAGCATTCCATTTAAATGTGGTTTTGAACGATGGTGACTCCCACTAAGAAAATAATCAAATGGTTTGTTAAATTTATAAGCCATCAACCCACCAGCTGCTGTCTATCATGTTCATGTTTATGTTAATAACTACTTGCTATAAACATGTTTTTCTCAGAATTTACAATTTTAAATGTCAAATAAACATGTTTTTCTCATAATTTACAATTTTAAATGTCAGGTTAACATGTTGAGTAAGAATTCATCATTTAATTTAGATGTCGGATATATGTGAGGTAAAAATGTTCAGTAATCATTTATGTTTAGTAAGAATTAATGTTCTTATAACTTTCAAATCCCATTTTAAACATTATATCGGAGAAGTTTTGTTGCCTACTTTAAAGGTCTTGCAGTTTTTGTTTAGTTTGCCTCTGTAACCTTGGAAGCAAGGAGAGAGTTTGTCTATTTTTTGATAGAAAATTTTTGTTATGTATTCCTGTAGGCATCTGATTTTTTTTGGTTTACAAGGCCTTACTACTGATATATCTATTACAAAAATCAAAGATTCATTGCTAGAAATGGTTTATAGGATTCATTGCTTGTCATATAAATAATGTGAATTAATAGCTTATTCTATAGAATCCAAATGGGTTTGCAACTAATTCTTATTTGTGAATCCAAGAATAGGTGGTTTAGGTAATTTTTTAAGGATTGGTGTGGGTTTATTTCTGAATTGAATTATTTTTATACTTTTAATTGAATGCAAGGATAAATTACTAAGAAATTTCATGTCTTGGTCACCCTAAGAAAGATAAAAAAAAGCTTTCTCTTGCTGACGCATTTGGTATTCCTCAATGCTCTAATCAACCAATGCACCATGCAAATGAATTTGATGATTTGCCACTTGAAGGTCATGAATCAGACAGTGCAGAATGTCTTGAAGAGGAGACAACATAAAAGAAGACCAAAAGAACATTCAATTCCAAATGGAAAACAAGATTTCCATGGGCTTACGTTATCAAAGATCTTAATGGTGTTCAAAGGATTAAATGTTCATGGTGTGTAAAATTCAAAAGAGAAACTACATTTGCTAAATATGGAAGTAATACTCTTCAAGTCAGTGGTCTAAGTGTCCATGCAAAATCAGAGGCTCATAAATTTGCCATGCAACTTTTAGATGGAGAAAGAATATGGAGTACTCTTCCAATTACTAAACATGTAGAGATAATGGTAGATGCTGAGAAAGAGAGAATTATATCAGTAATTGAGAACATGTATTTTGTTGCAATACATGACTTACCCTTAGAAGCATATAAGTCAATATGTGACTTGAATAGGTATAAAAACACTCCTCACATGACTTTAACAAATGAATACTCAGCATATACAAACACATCATCTGGAAAAGAGTTTTTACAAGCTGCGAAAGAAGTATATTGGAAAAAATTAAAAGATGGAATTTCCAACAGCCCATTTTACTCGATTTCAGTTGATGAAAGTACTGATCGGACTATGGTGCAACATTTAATCATTTAGATTACCTATCTAACAAATGAAGGAAGAGGCCAGTGTGTTACAAAATTCATACAATTGCTTCAAATTAGAGATGGCACTTCACAGTCTATGTATGATGCTGTTACATCTCTTTTAGTTGAAATGGATCTATCCTTGACAAAACTAATTGGATTTGGGTCTGATGGGGCTTCCACAATGAGGGGTAATCATGAAGGTTTAGCTACTAAGATTCATTGACATGCTCCTCATTTAATAGATATCCACTGCATAGCTCATCGAGAAGCATTAGCAGCAAATCATGCTTCATATTATTTTCCAGAGTTGCAAGATATTGACAAGTTTGCAAATAAAGTTTATTCATGGCTTGGAAAGTCTGCCAAAAGACATGGAGAATTGAAGGAGCTCATGGATTCATTTCAAATCACAAGGTTGGAAGTGTTACAAATTCATCACATTAGGTGGTTGTCTAGAGGCAAGGTTATGGAAAGACTTGTGAAGCTCATGCCTGCTTTGTTAAGATATTGGGAGTTAGGGGAGAAAAAAATGTATGAGCTGGCTACATTATTTCAAGTGCAGTTTTGTGTTCATTTACTTGTAGATGTGATTATTGAGTTAAATAATCTGAATCAAAAGTTCCAAGAAGATCATGTTGATATTACATCCATTGGAACTACTTTGGATGTTACCATTAGCTTGCTTCATAAGCGATTTTTAAGAGGCACATTTGGGGCAGGTACGATGCACATGTCATCATTTTTAAGTAAAAAACAACAAGGAGCTCTTGAGTTTGTAGATTGCACAGGTATGATACATGTACATGCATTGAGGTTTGAAATATTGCCCAAGTCACAAAGATCGGGGACATTGGATGATTGCATTATGTTGGGAAAAAGTTTTGTAATGAAGGTGATCAACTTTCTAAATGCAAGGTTCACAGATTCACCTATATTTAATGCAGCTAAGTTTTTTAGTCCTTGTAATTACTATGAAGATATGGATGATAGAGACTCTCAAAGAAGAAGATGGCTAGCACACTTATACGAGAAATTCAGTGTTGGAGACTCACCTATTGTGGACAATGTTAAATGTTTCGGTGAAATGGATGAATTTACTTGTACTATTTATAGGTCATATCCAAAAAAGCATATGTTTGGATCATGGGACCTATGTGGAGCAGAACATGAGTGGTTTGAAGGATTTCCATGTTTAATGCAGCTATGGCAAATTATTCTTGTTATTCCAGCAAGCACAGTAGTATGTGAAAGAGGCTTCTCAAAATCAAGTCGGATAAAAAATGATGATAGATCAAGACTTTCTTTAGAAACATTGGATATGTTGATGTTTCTCTCTCTTTCTGCACCTCATGCTCTGAATGAGGTAGATTGGAATGGTATTTATGATGTATGGAAATAGACAAAAGCTAGAAAGCCTCTTCCACTAGGAAAATAGATTCATAGCTAGCGTGATTTAAGATATAGTTTTTAACAATGTAATTCATAGTATAATATATAGTTGCTCCGATGTAATCCATCCTTGCCTTTCGATGGTTAATTTTTGAAGACAATTCTACAGCTGGTATTTTGTCATTGTAGCTGGGCAGATACAACTATGGATCAATGATTTTCTTCTTACGTGACTATATATTATATTATAGTGACATGACTCGTAGTTTACATGTTATTTATGTTTTCTCATGGATTCAACTCTCTCATTGAATCCACATATATATTGTAGCTCTCTGTTTGGAGTCTGGAGATGGGGTGGATTGCATCTATAACATTTAATTTTTGTTGATGTGTTGAATATATATGACATAGTATTCCAGTTTGGATGCTGGATGGGTTACATAATATTTCATAAGTTTTGCTCCAGACTTTGTTTTTTTAAGGAAAACTGTAAAATCTCTGCTCCTTACTGTTGACTATTGATAGCACCTTACTACTGACTATTGACAGAATTTATGTTGTAAGCACCTTACTACTGACTGTTAATCTAATAGGAAGAAGCATTACTATCTAACATCCGCCAACAATAAAATGTGAAAAGAAGACTGTACAGTCTGAAAACACAGCTATATAACAAATGAACAAGCAACATGACTAAAATGCAATTCCAAAAACAAAAAGCAGGTTTAGCAGTCTACTCTTCCAAGTTGGGAGCTAATCCTATGGAAAGAGGAAAGAGACAGCTGGTATGTTGAAGAAACCAATTCATTGGTTGCGGGTGGCTGTGTGAGAAATTAGGCGTTTCCTGGTTGTTGCACAGAGTTTGAAGCATGGATCAATTTGTGAAAGAAAAATTATTTTATTGGTTATTCATTGCTGTGTGCGAGGACTTAAGGAGTTGTAAATTTAATTATCAGATTCGAATGTATTATCGCACATAAAAAAAATTATAATTTTAATGGGGAATATCACCATCAAAATTTTAACAACCAATCAATCAAATCTCTTAAAAATTATTTATCCATCATTAACTGACTTATTTGTACAAAAACAAGACAACAACCTTCATTTATATGCATACTTATCTTTGTAAAATGTGTTTAAATACTAGTCTTATAATTAGCATAAACCACAAATACAAAACATTAACTGAAGGTTACATAAAAAAAGGCTTGTGAAACGAGGATTGCTTCTTGGTTTTCTCACATTTCGTTTTCCACTTACAATCTTTTACCCTCAGTTTTTGTTTGTCGTGTGCCTCCAATCCCAAAGACTATTTCACACGCTATGCATCTCTTTTAGGCTCTTTATGGTAACTTTTAATACTCCTTTTTTTCATTTTATAGATTGCCTAACTTACCTATCTGTTTAAAACCAAAAAACTAAACTAAACCTTTTTCATTGTTAATCTCATATTTCAGATCTCATAGATTATATTATTAGCATATGTTGGTCTACGTCTTCCTTACTATTGGTAGATATGTTTATGCATCTTATACTCTATTTTCTTCTAGACTATTGATAGATATGTTTATGCATCTTGTACTCTCTTTTGTATTTTTTCTCTTAGTGGTAACTATTACCGTTTTCCCTATTGGATTCTGATCTTTCTATAACAAGATTTTTATGTTTGGTGTGGGCAATTGATACAATGAATTTTTCTATTTTGATCTTAAATTATTCTTGCATGTTTGTGTCAGCCATTTTGAAATACTATGAATTATTAAGGTTTATACCTCATCTTAAATTAGAAACAATATTTTTGGTTATCAGATGTGGAAACAATATTTCTGACTTTGAAGTTTGATTATCAGATGTAGATTTTAGGAAACCCCATTGAAATAAAAGGAGCAGAGTACTCAAATTTGAAGGCCATTTATTATCTATAAGTATGGCAGAAGTATATTGATGCAAGATTATCCCCTTATTATGCAAGTATATTGATGCAAGATTATCTCCTTAATCCATTCAGCAGCCAAGCAATCAACAGGATACCTTCTTTGTATTAAAGACAATAAACTTCAAATATGGAAGAGACTTGTCATAAATTTTGATATCATTTTTATGTTTTGCCAAAATTGCTATATATATATATATATATATATATATATATATATATATATTAAAAATATTATTAGTATGGTAAGTCTTTCTAATAATTAAAATATGTTAATCTATACCCCTTGAAAGTTAAATATCTATGATGCTACACTGTCCCAAATTGACTATAACAGCTAATAGCCATTTTCAAATTATTGGACAGACTTATCATAAAGGTTGGTGACAGCTTTATGTTTTATTTACATTTGAAATTTGAAACTTTTATTAGGATTCTGAAATGGCAGCAATTATTGCGTTTGTGTTGTCCATTAAGCCAGAGTCAGAAACTATTTCCACTTGAAGATGTCATAAGTTTTATTTTCAAAATTTTTTGTGTCATAAATTTAATTGAAATGCATTATCTTTTTAGCACATTTTTTTAATGAAGTGTGTAATTAATGTGTTATTGCCATTTGAAATGAGAGTTTTTTTAGAAACCCTTCATCATAGAAGGGCAGTATGAGTAAATAACCTTCTATATGAAATTATGACAAGCCCTTCAAATTTGATCCCTGGTTGCCACCCTATGACTCAGATACAAAAAAATTTAATAATAGTTTTATCAAGTCTTTTGGGATCCTATACAAGGGATAATGGCCCATTTACAATACAAATAGTCAAAGTACGTATTCTTCATATTCTTCTAATGATGGCCTTTTTAGTGGAGGCCCCTCATCGCCATAAGCTGTTGATTCATGTTGACTCTTTTTCTACAGACAATTGACTACAAAGTGACCAAATTTATCACATCTAAATCACTAGATGTGTGAAATATCCTTCTTCTTTGACTCTCGATCTATATATGAACTTTGTCTTCTATATGGGTTCTTCTCTTTTTGTATGAGTAGCAAGGGATTGATCCTCTTCATGTTGAGTTTTTTGAGCTTTGTTTATTGATTGTAACCTGGTTTCTTCTTGTACACAAATATCTCAAATATTATCAAACTTGGGAGGTTTCTTCCATGCACATAGTCCCTGAATAAATGGTTTCTAGTAAGAGGGAAGACCATTAAGAGATATTGTGGCAATTTATTTATCATATAATATATCAACAATGGCTGTAATTGATCTCTTAATTCAGATACCTTCATAAGGTAAGAGTTAACTGAGTCTGAATCATACATACCAACTTCTTGAATCTTATTTCTCAAGGCTAGTTTTCTACTAGTATTATTGCTTTTGAACAATCTTAAGTTTTGGAATATGCTTGCAAGGTGACCTAGGGTTTTGACCTGGAAACCCTAGCAAGAGGTAGGTCAAAAATGAAATTTCTCCAATGGGAAATATAATCCACTATAAAGATTTGGCCTCTCAAGGAGAGTTGAGCAAACCCCATTTTCAACAAATATTGTGTACAAAGATGTAAAAAATGGAATCCCTAGTCTTCTCAATCCTGTACTAACTGGGTCAAAAATTAAAATTATTGTATCTAAAAGATTCTTTCATAGAAAAGTGTGATCTCCTAGGAGAGTTGAGAGGTATACTCCTCTTCCCAAAATTGTGGAAAAAGGTGAAAAATATGATGCCCTAGTTTCTCTCGGTGGTAGTGCTAGGGGAAAAAGTGAAAATTCCTGAATCTAGAATCTGTCACCACAAAAAGATGTGCCTTCCTAGGCAGAGCTGAATATGCCTTCTTTTTTCGCAGATATGATGAGGGAGTTTTCTGGAATAGTAAACCCTAGATTCTACACATTGACTTCTTTTATGTTGGATCTCATACCATGTTAGATATTTACTGGTTATACCATAAGCAATAAGATCACTAAAAGAAAGACGCATATAGTAGCACAAAAAGAACACAAAGATTTATCCTAGAAAACCCTCTTGGGGGAGAAAACCCAACAAAACTTCATCAATATAGAATTCAACCAAGTACATTGAACAATCCTAAGAAAAATACTAACAAATTCCTCTTTTTAGAAAAACTCTTCACTCTCTCTCTTGTGCACTTGAGTGTGAGAGATGTGTCTAAATGAGGGGAGCACTTCCCCTATTTATAATCATCAAGTGAGTGACCTCTTAACTTAATGAGGTCGACCTATTACTCTAAACATGGTCGAATTACATAGGGAGACTCAAAATAACATGTATATAATATTCTTGTGAGTACTACTGACCTGAATTACAAGAAAGGTTTTACCTAAACACTTTTAAATGACCAATTATATCAAAGATGTCACGTCCCCGTCCCTCAAGCGGCGAAGAGGACGCGACGAGCACATCAAAATACAACCGGGAAAAACGCCCCATGAACATAAACATAATTCAAATGCTGAAATCGAAACTTACAAGCATACACAAATGCATTTATCTTTGAACATACAGCGGAAGCAACACAATCACATCCCAGCATTCGAACATCAATATGAATTACATAGATGCAGTAAACAGCAGTACTTATCTTTTGATGAAGAATTCACCCGCAACCAGCTACGTCGCTGCAACGTTCCACCCAACCATAGGCCAGCTTGCTCATCAATCTCTCAGCAACGCTGCCACCCCCGAGCTGGGCATGATTCCTCTGGAATAAGGGTTAATTGCAGGCTTATACATAGCCAAGGGGACATAAACGACAAACCAATCACAGCTGGGTTTCACAGGCTGTCAACAAACAAGCCAAGCCAGGACAGTCCAATGGACAACCACTGCATACCAGCAGCCATATCAACCCTTCACAGCTCTGTGAAGAAGGAAAAACAACCAGGGACAGCCCCAAACAATGGATGACCACAGCTTAAACAGGGAAAACAAATTCCTGAGTCATTCTTGGCCCTATCGTGGCCAAAATGACTCTCACTCGAATTTACAATGGCCCCCAAACGTAACAGCAAATACATTCACAACATGGGGAAGACTACAGCCCCGAAATCTACCAGTGAGCATAACCTACAGCAGGGAAAACGACCCAATTAATCTATGAGATAGCCAAAAACGTGAATGGCCCTTCACAGTCGGTCGTGGATGCAAGAGCACGGCTCTCAGCTCACTATGTGCGCCCCAAACAGAAGAATGCTTGTGCGTGGGTAAACAATCCGACCCAGCAAGGAAAATAACAGACAATGGAGGCCCTGCGTGAGGAAAAATGAATCCATTTTTTTTCCGTGGATGCACCACTAACAGGAAGGACATGAATTTGCAGTTCGTGGGTGCTCAACAACTCGTGGGGGAGAGGAAGAAAACCTGCGTGAGACTAAAAAACGCCCCAAAACCTGTGCGTGAGGAGAAAACAAAACCAAAATCGTGGTGAGAGTGAACTAACCAGGGATGAGTGCGTGAGGGAGAAGAATGGACAGACATGGGTGGAGTGGACAAATGGGTAAGGCTGACAGCCTGCCATAACCACCACCACTTCAGCAATAACTGCCCCAACCACCAGCTGAAGCATTAAAGAAGTTGACAAGGTTGGGTGAGACAAAAAGGGTGACAAATAACAAGGTGGTAAAACACATGGGTTTTTCTCCCATAACCAAGGTTTGACATCCCCAACCCCTTATCCTTCGGAACCATGCCATTTTCATTTAACGTTCCACTGCCGTAGCTGGTTGTGGTTTATTTTAATTGATGTGCGGGTTTACATGATGTCAAATTATAATGTGCCTTATAGCACAGCCCACCACCGGCAATTATCCCCGTTGCCGAAACATACACAACAAAATCGACGGTGGGGCTTTTGCCTTGAGCTCCTCACCATGATTAATTACAATATATACATCATGCAAACGGGGTCGAAACCGGGGACATGACAAAAGACATCTCTCGAAGGAGAAATAATAATGATACAATAAAAATACAATATAATATATCCTTGGAAATTACATTTCTTTAAAACCCAGCTCACCTCCTATACTCATCTCATCCATACACTCATTTACCTAAAGTTTAGCCTCCAACACCTAAAATTATAATATTACATGATTATATTGGTATAAACAAGTGTTTTCCCAAAAATATTTCCCAAAAACAAAAGAATTTAAAAAAAAAAAAATGAGAAAATGTTAAAAAATCCAAAAGGAGTTGGAGCCATAAGAACCTAATGCCAATACCATGGTTTTCCAAAAACCAAGGGAAAACTTACCACCGTCAAAATTTCCCATAAAAGGAAGGGTAAAATCCCCCATCTCGCACGTTCACTTCTCTTTACTGTAAATGTGCTAGTTTTACTACAAAAACCATAGACAACATTTGAGTTTGGAAGAAATATTTGAGCTTGGAATCAATGTATTTCTTAAACCCATCATTCATGCAATCTTAAGGATCATGCATCAATGTCTTTCTTACACGTCTCCTTGGTGAACTGTTGTTGGTCGTTTGAAACTTGAAATCATAGGTGCATATCTTTTGGCTTTGTTTTGTGTGTTGCATTTTGTTGATAGATCTATGGTGAGATCCAACTTCATTGATACGCCCCATTATCGATGATGATGGGATCCTGCACAATGCATGGACTACCTTGAAAAATCCAATATTTAAGATCACAGTTGTTAGTTGTAATGGAATGCAAGTGATTGATTCCACTAATTTTAGGGCCAAGTCCCTTAGATCGTTATATTACTATGATATATGTGACGTGAATATCTCGAACACAAATAGAGAAGCCACACCAATTCTAAATCCACAAGTTGTACAAAAGACGGGATCATGAGACTCTAAGCAGATCAGTAGTTATGCTTGTAATTCCCTGTAGTTAGTGGACTGGCCAAACATGTGAGAGAGAAGGTGGGTTTGATTGAGAGAGATAGAATCCCATGTCTTTGCAGCTTTTCCCTGATGGCCTCATAGCCTGGCTTGGGGAAGGACCATCAAAACTAAGCAATATTATGATTGCTTATGCATTAGTGCTCACATGTATTTGCAGTTATCTTGTACCAAATCAGAGGAAGTTTTTGTATGGATCATTCTATTGCAGCAATCTCATACCCTCAAACATCTCAAAAAAACATTTTTGTCTCATCATGGTGATGGGGCTGATTTTATGAAAAAATGCTAAACCTTTTATGAAATCTTGAGCAAATTGGATTTGACATATGGTTTCTATTAGATTGGAATTGAAGCAAAAGACATGCAGCTACTTTTGTGGTTTTTCATGGACAATATCAGTGGAAAGTACTTCCATTCGACATCAACAATGCACCATCGAAATTTTAGAAAAGAATGGAAGATATATTCAGAGATATGAAATGAGAATTAGTGTATATAAATGATATTCTTATTTGTTTTAAAAATATCGAAGATCACTTAAAGAATCTTCAAGATTTTTATTCTTTATTTTTTAAACATGGTTTGATTTTTTCAAAATCTAAAATGGAAATTGGCAATATGGGCATTGATGTTTTGGGATACAAAATAAATAAAGGTCAGATGATTCTTCAAGAACACGTCTTGAATGTTTTTGCTCATTTTCCTGATCAAATTCTTGAAAAAAATCAATTGCAGATATTTTTGGGGAGTCTGAATTATATCAATCCATTCTACAAATGACAAGAAGATGACATTCATTTGTTGCAGCAATTCCTAAAGAAAAATCCCCCAAAGTGGAATAAAGGCATGATAGATGCAATAAGAAAAATAAAGGTCAAAGTTAAAAAAACTTTCTCCACTCTCTCTCTTGCAAGGCTCTTGCCAAACGATGATTGAAATTGATGCCTCTAATATATATTGGGGAAGTATTCTCATAGAAAAGCATGGAGACAAAGAACAAATATACAGATATGCTGCATAGCATTCAAGAACACAGAACTCAATTATTCATCAAGTCACAAAGTGATCCTTGTAGTAAAAATGACTGTAAATAATTTTAAGATTTATTTGAAACCTGTTAAATTTACGGTTAGAACATATTTAAAAATAATGCATGGGATATTCAAAAATGAAAATATTATTACAAAAAACAGCTCTAGAATTTTAAAGTGGTTTCTTTGGTTACAAAACTTTGGCTTTGAGATTGTATATAAACTAGGCTGTTTAAATTGCGTTGTTGGCATGTTAAACAAAGAAGAATTGCAAGGAATTCCCAACATCAACATGTTTAACTTTGGAGCATACATGTCTTTCCATGAAAAATCCAAGCTTCAAATATTCAAATTTCCTCTGTCAGAAGAATAAAGAGAATTTTCTGAACTATGCCAGCAAAAAAGAAGTAGATAAATATCCGACACTCTCTCTAATTTAACAAATAAATGCCTCTCCTATGAAGATTCAAATTTTGGAGAGATGAGAAAAAGAATCCTTTAATGGCTGAGAAAATTCCATCCATCAACTTCAACAGCTCAACCATGTTTGGATTTAGATCGTCTAAAAACATGGCAGAAAGCATAGGCTTTTTATTTTTATTTGGACATTTATTTTCCCATGACCTTTCATGCCACAAATGAAACATTTATCTTTGTTTTCAGCATCGAATCCTTTTCTGAAATAGGCTTTGTTTTTAGAGATTTTACCTTTTTTATGTTTGGAGCCTTTATTTGGATGAAATCTAAGTGGACTAGTGTAGTTGGGATTATTTTTCATTTTACAATTGCATGATTCTCGTTGAAAGTGTCCCCTATTATGAGAACCACAATCCCCACTCTGGAATTTTGGCAACATACTGACACAAACCCGAGGAAAAAATTGATGAGTTTCTTTTAAAATCTCTAGCCACTCTTTTCTCCAAACGATGTTCTTGCCACATTTCCATTATGAAACCATGCCGTTGGGAAAGAGAAAATCCTGGTAGAGGAAAGTCTTTATCTTTAATATTTTGTTCAACTGCATGAGGAACATGGCCAAAAAAAATTCTTAAGTAATGCTTCATATATGCTGGTTTGTCGACATTACCATAAGTAATCAACAATTTCTACAGGTAACATAAATATTCTTTACTTTTATTTAAGTAACATATTTTGGAAGACAAAATAAAGATGGAATATGCTCATAGTCTTCATTTCAATCATGGCCATAAAATTATTTCCCAAAGGCAGTAATAATTTGTTGAAATGCATCTGCTACATTTAACGTTTCTTCTATGGATTCTTGGGAAACCAGCGCTACCATTCTGAAGCTAATCCTAAAAATAATGAAACAAGCTAGAGTGCTAGCTGTTGGCCAGCTATTGTATTATCTTATGATCTTTTGTAAAAAACCCATTTTGCCAAAAGTTGAATGGTTGTTCTGATATGAGCATGAGATTGTCATTGGATATTGAACAAATATTGATTAGGCATTTGGGATATTAAGTTATTCATACCATTTATTCTAAAACTAAAAGCATGAGGTGTTTATTAAGCATAAGGGTTAGAGAGATCTAACATTTCTATGTCAAAGGGAGGATAAGGTCTAGTTATTTAAAGAGGAGTGTGTCTTCGGTTTGTCTGTTTTGAAGATCCAACATCCTCTTACTTTGGTATTCTAAATGCTGATAAGTATCTATCTAAGAAATATTTTAGCATTCTTTTAAACTAGGATACCATGGATTTTAATTCAGTAATCTCTGCCCGGTCTTCCATTTCTTGAGCAAAAGGGAATTTTGGTCTTTGGTCTTTTTCCTTTTCTTCAATACTCATCATTCCAAATGAGTATTTTATTTAATGTTTTCTTTGGTGGCCTTTGGCTGCAATATATAAAGCATTTTTCCTAACATGACTCCTTTTATTGCTTACATTCTAGGTTTTGCCCATAATTTTACCTACGACATCTAGCCTTTTTTGTAATTTTTCATTTGCTAATGTTATATCATTTTTTATTTCTTCTTGATCTGATAGTAAATGATCAAATTTAGCTTCTAACAAAGTAATATGTTCTTTTTCTGTTTGAGATTTTTTTTTTAGGAGAAGAATATCAAAGGCTATGTCATCAATATTTTGACCAGTGAGCTGCTGCTAGAAATTGCCATAATTTAGCAACTTTATTTCATCAGAGACAGTTTCATTTGGACTGGATGACCTATGGGGCATGAATTTTCTTTTGGAGAGTCCATCATGACAAACATATCTAAAAGGAGTATTAGTAAGATTTCATCCTGGATGGAATGAGGTGTCACCTATTTTATTGGTGGAGGTGAAACCAGGGACACTTCTAGGGATAGGCATCATGTATATAGTTACTCCTTTGTTTCGGAATTTTATTCTCTCCACTAATTTTATGCATGCAGGGAATTCTGTATGTTTTCTTTTCTGATCATTATTATTATTGGGAAGCCTAAGAAGAAGAAAAAGGTTCAAGCAATGCTAACTGACTGGATGAGGAACAAGAGGTCTTATTTATAGAGGAAGAATTTACAAGAGGTGTAGAAAATTGAGGTGAAGGAAACCCTTTAGATAATATAAAAGAATTTGAGAATCTATCGAAGACAAGGAGCTTAGTAATACAGATTTGTGAGTTGCAAGTTTCATCTAAATTTATTAACTCTCTATATCTTTCTTCCAATTTTTTCAGATAATAGATGTCGGTCCAGTCAAACGTAATTGGAGTGGAATGTTTGGATTTATATGTTTCCACCGCGCTGATCAAGCATGAAGTTTGATGGAATTTGTTGGTGAGAGTAGGAAGGGAATCATTTCCAAAACATATGACTACAAGGGATTTGAGCTAAATAATCTTAGAGCTAGTGTCCATTTTATATCCCATTGGATGAATATAAGCTTTTAACAAATCATAAATGTAAGGGTCATCCAAACTGATAGAGTATTTTGGAAATATGGTACCTGAGAATGGTCCATCATGCAGGGGGCCTTCGAATCCTCTAACTAAGGCATCAAAAATTTTAGATGAAGGGCATATAAAATACAAAATAAAGAAGAAACAGTCATATAAGGTCTAACTAATGGGCCAAGTCCTAGTTTAATAGCTCCTAGATGTGCATATCTATAACATTTTGATTTTTCCCAATCAATGTTTTCTTTATCTATTAATTTTATATGGATGTGATATTCTTGGTCAGTGAAGGTTACGTCTAAGGAACTAATTTGTATTTGTGTACTTGATTTGTATTGCCAACATTTCATTTTATAATCCTCATAGGGAAATGTTTATGGAAGATTCCAATCAGGGGAATGTATTGTATCATTGATGGTTATGAATGAAGATGAATCTTCTGAAGTTTGAAAGGATTATCTCCTTTTAGCCAGAGATATTATCGTTTGGTTTGTAGATTGGAAATCAAGGGATTTAAGCCCTACATATTCCATTGAGGGTTCCATGGAACACTTACATGTATTGGGAAGAAAATGAGTAATTTGGGATTTAAAGTATCCTACAAGTCTACTGAGAGACAACTATAGTGGAACTACGGTGCCTAACTTGAATGACTATAGCCACAGCAATGAGTCTGAAAATTAGACTCAGATACCAAAACTACTCCAAACCTACACCTTTTACAAAATTAAATGAACCAAACCACTATAGAATGAAACGTTTAGAAAATATGACTGAAACTTGATGAAATTATATTATTCAGTAGAAATATTATGATACTTAAAAGAAATAAGAAGCTCATACAATAGTCTAGATGACTCTAATACCAAAATAAATAAATTCCTCTCCTATGAAGATTCAAATGTTAGAGAGATGGGAAAAATAAGCCTTTAAATGCTTAGAAAATGTGCTGCATCAAATTCAACAACTCAACCATGTATGTATTGATATGGCTTATGCAGATGACAAAGAGTTGTTTTAAGTGGATATGGGTATAGGTTTTCTAACTTGGAATAAATACAACCTCATATTACAACTCTACAGAGAACAAGGTGAGATAATAATTTGCGGAGATCCTTCCACCTTGGTGCAACAACAATGGTGAGCATGGACATAAGTATTTCTTGACAAGTCCTATCGTAGAAAATATTGGGTTCAACAGCATGCAAATTTTATTTTACACCTACAAGAAGATGTGATCATGGCACACCAAAACCACATGTCATTTAAATTTAAGCTACGACATCTTGGAGGAACTTACTCTCCACTCGAACCCCCAATTTACACTCAAAAAAACATAAAAGAATGGATAGAAATGGCCTCGTCCTAAATAATAAGGTTCACACTGTTAATTTTTTAATGGTTATACAATATTTAAAAACATTTAGCGTAATGACATCATAACCATATGCAAAAGGATCATTGAAACAAAGACAAGCACAACCACACAAAAGAACACAGAGATTTATCCAAGGAAACCCTCATGGGGAAAAAAACCTAGAAAAACTCCTCGATACAGACTTCAAGAAAGTATAGTGTAAGACCAAAATAATAATAATTATAAGACCCCAATAATAATACTTGATTGCTTCCCCTCTCCCATATGGACTGCTCATTCTCTCTCTAGCGCAACTGCTTGAGTTTTCTGCTTGTCCAAATGAGGGAGGTGCCACTCCTATTTACACTGATCAGCTGAGAGGCCTAATATCCCAACTAGAATTACTTCTCCTTGATTATAGGGTTGACTTGCGTTGGAAGATACAAAAATACATTTTAATAATATTTTTGTGGGTATTATTGACCCAACTTACAATGAAGGTTTTTCCTCGAGGATTTACATGACCAAATACATCAATGACATCCCTAATTAGAGAAAAAACATCTATAGAAGGGGTAATAACAATAATAAAACGCAATAGAATATCTTCTACATTTACATTTATTTAACACTCCCTATTAACAAGGAAGGTATTCTATAACAAAACAATACATTTGTACAACTAACTGGTGAATCTATATGTCATAGGAAGTTTTCACAACCACATCAACATCATCATCATGCATGGAACATCATCATCACTGATATCTTGTATCATCTCGAGCATCATCATTTTCTAGCATCATCTTGATCATCTCTGCCATCATCTCGAGCATCATCATCTCAAGCATTATCATTTATGGCATCGTATCGAGAATCAATTACATTATCAGTATATAAATAATTAGCTAAATCACCCACATCATAATTAAATGTTGGAAAAACATCATCTGCAACTGGATGTAGGAAATCTTCTACAAGTGAATGCCGTACCACCCTCCATAAGAGAGTACTATCATATGTAGGACCATCCTCAGCCAGTAAGTGCTAGGAATACTCTCAACAAGAGAGTGTTCTTCTCTGTAGGACCATCCTTAAAGATGATATTGTCATCTTCAACTGAATGCAAATCCCATCCAGATCTAAATGTAGGACCACTCAACATATGAGAGTACTATCGTCGATAGGACCATCCTTAGCTAGTAAGTTCTAGGAGCACTCTCAACAACAGAGTGTTCTTGTCTGCAATACCATCCTACAAATGAATGCAGGATCACTCTCCATAAGAGAGTACTATCATTTGCACGACATTATTCAACCGGTAAAGGCTAGGACCACTCTCAACAAGAGAGTGTTCATGTCCATGGAACCACATCTTGTTGGGATACTCCTATTTGAAGATACAACCAACATTCCTAGGATCTTCCTTCTGAGGATGCCACCAATCATGCTAGGATATTCCCTTAGTGATATGACTAGTCATATTGGGATCCACCCTTAGTGATGTCACCAACCAGATTGGGATCTACCCACGAATATATGACCAGGATCTCTATATAGTGTCTAGAGCACTAGGGCTCATCCTTATTTTCTTGTACATCCAGCATACTGGAAAAATTGGTTTTCCTTCTCTACATTAGAATACCATTACCATGTCATTCTATTATCATCACTCCCTCTTTCCAGAGAGGTCCTTTTAGACTACACGAATCTTGTCTTGAAAGTGTTCAAACTTTACACGAGACAGGCTTAGTCAACACATCAACAACTTGTTCCTCTATAGGAACATACTGGAGATTTATGACTCCTCTCTGCACCATATCCCATACTTTATGAAACACCAAGTTCTCTGTTAGCTTGATGCAACTCTAGTTGTCACAATAAATATTTGTTGCATCTATATTGGCATCAAAAATCTCACCAATAGTTTGTGAAGCCATATTTCTTCGCTATAGGATGAACATGCTGTAATGTGCTCAGCCTCTTTCTGCTAATCCGTGAGATCATACCCGATCCCAAACATCCGTAGGTTCTCTTTCTATCTTCATCACTTCCACTTTGCATATACAATGATTTCATCTTGTCAGGTCATCAACATATACCAATATTCCACATTGAACCTTAAAGTAAAGAATGGAACCCACTTTAATCTTGGTAAATCCTTAGTCCATCAGAAAGTTGTCCATCCTATCGCACCATGTCAAACTCAGAGATATTTTGCAGTCACTCCCTCTAAAGTGGAGCACCATACTCCCTCTATATTTGTACTCTATGTATCAAAACATTTTGTAGTGGAGTGACATGTAGCATCCTTTACTACTGGTATACTATGTATCCATACCATGTCATTGGATACCAATATCCTTTATCTTGAAATTTGTTGAAAAGTTCCTCTTGCACCCATCTGTGAGCTTGTTTTCCTCTATACGATTCCATCTTCAACCTTGTAGAAAAGGTTAATATCTTTATCACTCTAGGTGATCTTCAAGATCCTCATGTAACCATATGTGCTTATCCATGGGTTCCTTTTGAGCTCATAGAAAGCCTTTTCTACACATGTGCTTCTCTGCTCGAAATACACTTCTAATTCACTGGAGAAGTGTGTCTATTCAATGGCTTATGTTATGCCATAGACTACTCCCTCTTCTGAGAGGAACCATGAACCTTGTTGTGTATTCCTTGATGATTCCATCTACTTCATACTTGATCTTGTAGATCCACATGGAAGACACTATGAACTTTCCTTTAGGTCTGAGAGCCACATCCTAGACATCATTCCCCATGATCAATCAGTACTCTTTGATCATAGTCTTCTTCCATTTCTCCTTGGATAATTCTTAATAGCTGGAAGGATATGCATCAATGATGTCACTCAACAGTGCCACATAACTAGAGTGTATCCAAGTCCTCTTACTTTCATTGGAATTCCCTTCATACTTTTCTTCATCTTGAGTTATCTCTCGTTCCCAATATGGTCTTCATCGCTCGAGGTGGATCTACCGCTCTCTTTAGGTCATATCATGATTCTTATATTCTTTTGAAGCTCTTTCTTCTACCACGGTGTCTCTGGCCATGGGAGATTCAGGTTCATCTTCATGTATGTCTGTTGGAATGCATATTCTAACTGAATTGTCATCACTTGTTTTTCAGAACAAGTTTCACCCTTATTTTCTTATATTTAATTGTACACGATATTTCCTACAGGTCAAATACATCAGTTGCATGGTTAGAAACATTTCATAAGACATATTCATAATGAAAAATTTGTATTCATAAATATATAATAATGCAACTATTTTATCCAATACAACATTCATCCATATCTCGTATAAACACAAGGGCTTTCTAGATGCCTTCCATCTCTACCATTACATTATTGAGATTGTGCACTAATCCCAATATGTCAGCAAATAGGTTTCATTCTAGATAAGTAGAAACATAATGTTATATAGCACCATAGGCCAGTTACCCATCACATTCATATTAGTAGTATATTGTTCATTAATGCAAACATTATATCATGGATAATGCATTTCCTTGAACATAGATATGTAAACAACTAAACAATCTCATTAAGGAAACTAGATATATACTAAATGACAATTCAAATACTTATGTTTATTTGTTTGGTGGGTGGAATCCCTCTTGATAAGCATAACTAGAGTATTCTACTTCCTCGTTTGATTATGGGAACCTATGTACTGGTTCTAAGTGTCACTAACTCCATTCCTTCTTATCCAAATACTGAAATGGATAAGAGTATATTCTTTGTCTTCACTAGTATAATTCATGTTCCTCATCACTTTATGAATCTTCGTTTTCTTCTTTGATTGGTTGGTTCATCATCTTCAACGGTGTGAGCATGGTGTATTTTCTTGTTTGAATTCCTCTGAAGGAGCCTCTATTTCTGGGACAATCTATGGATTAGTGTCCCTTATCATCACAAGTGTAGCATCAAATGTTTGGAAGGATATTTTTTTAATTCCTTTTGTCTTTTGTTGTGATGATGGTCCTCCTTCTTTCTATGATCTCTTATAAAGAGAACAATGAGAGCTTGATCTACAATTGCTCCCATATTCTCTTCTCTTTGATATGATCCTAGATTCTTCTTATGTGTATTCTTCCCATGGTCTACTCAAAGATATCAGCTTCCTTCTTGCACATATTTCTTGAATGAATCAATCCCATGATATTGAGAGGCCATTCAAGGTGATCATAACAATATCCCCTTCTTCCATATTTTCTTTGATTGCTTCAAGTTGTTCCTTGATTTGTGCAACCCTTTTGATGTGAGACTGCATGGTCTCTAAGTTTTGTATCTTCACTTTTCTTTAGTTGGTTCCTCAATTTCATCTTTCTTTCAATATTGTTTCCTTCATACAGGATGGTCATTGTATCGAACATATCCTTAGGAGTCTACAAGGATGATACATGTGCGATCCAATGGAGATGGAAATAATCCTCTTGGATCATGACTAAGTCCTTCTTGTGAGTTGTATTCATATCCCTTTGGATTTTCAACTTGTTATTTTACATAGTTCTCCAGGTCATGCTTGTTCAGGTATGACAAGAAATCTATAATTCCATGCTCAAGGGCTCTTATTTCCTTCAAGCAATCCTGGAACTATTTTTCATCATGATAAAAATGAGAACCTCAAATGGAAATAGAGATGATATAACTTACCAATGAGATTGCTTCAAATTGATGCTTGCTTGAAATATTTTCTGGAAGATTGTTTCTAATGGACCTAGGGTTTGACATAGAAACCCTAATTTTTCAGGTTATCTATATTTCATATATTATTAGATAGAAAGATGTTCCTCTTCAGGGTGAACTAAGAAACATACTCACTTTCCCAAAATTGTGGACATAAATGCAAAATATATTAATCCCTAGTTTTCCTTGGCAGCAATGTTAGGTCAAAATTGAAGATCCACAGAATGAGAAATTTATTCCATAGACATATGCGCCCTCCTTAGGCAAGTTTGATAGTCCTCATTTTTCAACTGATTGGTGGAGGGAAGTGTCCAGAACAATAAGCCCTAGTTTTCTCCAATTTCTTTTGCAGAATTGTTTGATCTTGTTTCTGCTATATCTCCGGATTTTCAGCTCCTAAAACTCTAAAAATTCGTATTGTAATATCATGATCTGTCTTATTTCCAACCCCATAGATTAGATAAGAATAGGATTCACCAAGTGGGACTTAAGTGAATTTTCCCAAGATGACTTGTTTGAGGACTCTTCAACATAACGAACTTGTACAGGCTACCACATGTCAATGTTTGACCTTCAATGTATGAAACTCAGAAAAAATAAACTAAAGTACGTTCCCTATTTGCAAAATCTTGTGAAATTTTATTTCGGCCTTCCTATATTGATATATATCAATTCTCCCTGTGTCTCTTGTGTCACATGGCCCAATTTGCAAAAAACAATTTTATAATATTTGAAGAACATTGTGTTAAATTTTATGCTAAGTTGTAATTGATGACCCAGTGGGGTCAAGAATATCTAATGTAAATTCAGAATATTTTATTTATAAATAAATAAATGAGGAGACAACAACTTAGGGAAGCTGTTAAAAGAGTGTTTACTGGTCAATTGGTGGAGGAGACTGGGTGGAGAGCAAACTGACAAGTGGAAGCATCCTCAAACCACTTCCAACTGTTGCAGGTGGAAACTTACCTATATTTGTGGTCATGATTCCCCAAGAAAGTGAAATTAGATTAGGCGGCTCATTTAATGAAAATTGACCCATAAGACCTAGGCATCTCTATAAAATTTCCCATTGAAGAGAGTTGAGGCTGCTCATTCTAGAGAAGTGATCATTCGGGGTGAATGAATTTTACTCAAGAGAAATTCAATGGATGGGAGTTTGGAGTGTGTTTGAGGGGATAAATGTTGAGATTGATCTAGTTGCATATTTTAAGCTGATTATCATACTGCTGTGAGCATATTTTTATTACTGAGGTAATTGGACCAGTCAGGTGACATAGGTCTTATAGTTGCATTCTCCACCTAGTTCTCAGCCAAGAAGACCAGGAACAAGCTCAAGGGTCCTGAGGAAGCATTGTTTGAGTTCTCTCCAGGAGTTTGGTTGGGAGGAACAACCTCCTTAAGTTGTTTTCATCTTGTCCTCAACAGGTTCTATTTTATTTTTACTATCTTCAATTAAATAAATTCTTAGTTTATCTATTACACGCATGTTAGTGTTTAGGGTTTATGAATGAAAAGTAACTGTGTAATGTTAAGTTCAATAAAATTATAGATAATACTAGAAATGGAAATGATTATGTAAATAAGTGAAATAGATAGAAAATAAGTTTCCAAGCTGTGTTTTTCCACACCTGAACTCAGGTCATACTCTAGCACAGTTGGATTGTCTGAGGTAAATGAAATGATTCTTTTGTTGGAATGGAAACAGTAGATATGATGATTTTACTTGAATGTAAATAGTAAATATATTTTACTTCAATATTTATGAATTTCATTGAATAGTAGCACTATGTATTGTCAGCAGTTACTTTACTTCATCCAACTAAATGGAAACATAGGTATAAAGAAAATAGTAAATATTAGTATTATTTTAGTATTAGTATACTGATAGAAAATAAAGATATTACAGTTAACAGTAGTAAAGTAAACAACTAATATTTGAGAAAACATGTAAAAAGAAAATAATAAAATAGTTTATAAATATTAACTTTACAGACCAGAGTGTATCTTACCTAGGAGCTAAGGATTCTTTTATAATCCTTTTATTTTTTTACAAAAAGTACTAAGAGTCAAACCTAAGTATTTTTCTTAACTAAAAACTAGAAGCAACACTGTTTAGAATCTTTTCATTTCATATAGAGTTAGCATCATACTTATAATTGTAATTCATATAATCTTTCATTATTTTATTGGGAAAATAGATTTATTAATACTGTAAATATAAACAAGGATTTAATAAAAACTATAGGGTTAAACAGCATGTTCAAAGTAGAGTCCTAGAATTTATATTATTATTTCACAACAGTGTTTAAAAGTAATTACAATTACAGAGTATTATTAAATATGATACATATGTAAAACCTAAGAAAAATAAACCATTAATTATTAACCATTGCAATATAAATCCTTAATCAAAGGTAGGCTTATAGCCTGTAAAAATGATGGGTCAAAACCCCAGCCTACTAAATAAATGAAATATACATAATTATTTTATATTAACTGTAAATAACATACATTACTGACAAGATGAGTAAAACCCAGTCCAGAGTCTTCTTTTTCTCAAAGTTCAAATGTAAAAGAGAAATTGAAGCAAACGAGACAGAGGTCTTTTAAAATATCTGAGCATAAAGGAGTTTTTATTTATAATCTTAAAGAAACAATATTAAATCATTAAGCTATAAGGATGAAACTGCTTCACCAAAACCACATATACATCACAGGTTCAAAAGCTTGTGCTACCCAGTGAAGTATCGCAAGGGTTTTTAAACAAAACATGGGTAATAAACAAACTAATTATCATAACCAATAGAAAGTTTGAATCCATGTTTCCAACCACATTAACCTTCATCCAACAACCCAAATCGCAAGCAGGGAGAACCCACAATGAGACTAGGGCTTACCAGTTGGAAGCCCATGAATTTAACTGAAGGATGAGCTTGCATTTTCCATTCAAGTCTGGAGCTGTCAGTGTAGCCTGCAAGATTGAAATCCAAACAATATTCAAAAATATGAATCATAATTTATTAAAACCCTAACTGAGTAAATAAATTGACAAAAGGAATTTATAGAAGAGATTAAGATTTTACCTGTGAGAAAGAAGAAATTATAGCCGAAAAGTTATGGCCATCCAACTCGAATGCACAAAACCGAGAAGCAAGAAAATACCCTTAAGCCAACTCTATGATAGAGGCAGCATGAGACAGTCTCAAACTCCACAATGCCAAGGAAAAGAATGGACAGACACAAGGGTAAAACCTTTTATAGGCTTCGAGCCAAGTGAAGAATTTTAAACCACTCACATTGTGTCTTCCTTAACTCACAAAAGAAACCAAAAACATAAACTCCTTCGCACAGTAATGCAGGCCTTAGTGCCAAATTTAAGAAAGAGTAGGCCTTTCATGGCTGCAAGGAGTCTCACAGCGCATCCTGTAGGAAAGACAAACCATCAGAGCCAAATGTAAAGGAGTAGGGTTTCTTTTGTTATAAGTCAACCAATTGCATGGAGGAGGCTGGTCCATGTGCCCTTCCAAATATCAAACCAAGTTTGGGTCACGTTCTAACATTTGCACTGCATTATAGATTTAAAATCTTATCATTAGCAATTATGCAAACCATGCCATCGACTATATTATAAAAGTGCATAACATTTACAAATAATACAAATCAAGTTATCGACCATAATATAACGTTTCATATAATTTCTCATCATGTCAACTTTGCCATTGATCATTTGGATAGTTCATATGATTTCTTACAATGTCAATCATGCTATTGTTTAAACCATGCATTGGAACTAGTATCTTATAGGAACAAAACTTATAATGTATTCTACCTTTAGTTTCGACCATATGATAGTAGTTGTTAGGTAGTGAAACTACCTTAGGTTACAAGTTAGTATTTTTGTTATAGCCTAGTATTGTAAAATTATAACCCAGTATAGTATTGTAACATTACAATAACAATTGCATCGTGGTTATAAACTCAATACTATATACACAGCTTGTCTACTAGCTATGCAATATGATAATCATGATTGTAAACAAATCAAACAAGTTGGTATTCTTTCACGACTAGTAAAGGAGAATTAGAGTAGAGATATGTTGTTATTTACAATATTTTTTATAAACTGAAGAGCTCTAAATTTCTCCACATAAAGACTCGATGCTGATAAATGAAGGAGTCCTCAAGAAGACTGAAGTTTAACCTTATTGAAAAAGGTTTTTCTTAAGTAACTAATTTTTGCATGGTAAACTTTACTTTTGACAAACATAGGATTATGTTCATACATAAAGAGTAGTACACTTGAGTATTAAACATGACAATAGTGGTAAGATCAATATACAATAGAAGTAATTATATGCCAAGATCATTAGCTCTATGCTCACTGTAAGAATATATAATTGACTAGGTACTATAATCTTTACGATAGAAAGAAACCTTGGAAGAACTAATTATTGTAAACAGCATTAATTATGTTAAGGATAAAAGTCATTATGGCTTAAATATAAATACTGTCATAGATCCAAAACAATGAAGGAATTTACTTTACCTCATCGAAGTCTTGCATCTTATTAATCAATTTATATACTAGCATCTTATCATGCTAAATAAGTACTTCTCAACATAATTCAAAATAAACCCCTACTTGATCATACACTTACCTGCTAAACCTATAAGAGCCAACAGTCCATTTCAGTTAGCAGAATGCTAAGTAAGCCCCAATTTCAAACATCGTTTCTCACCTACTTGACAAAAGTAAATCATCAGTACAGCTAGCAGCAATTAAATGCAAGTCCTCTTTCTATGAATTATAAAAACTACATTTGTATTAGTTTTTTCTGTATTTGAAACTAATCCTTAAATTTTGTTAAACTGTTTCATTTTATTCTAACCACTAGCAGTTACTAAACTGCGATTTAATGCATTTTACGTCACTTTAAAAATTTTAATTTTTTATGAAATTTTGGGTTATTACATGTGGTATCAAAGCACAAGGTTCAAACACTAGGCCTTAATGAAGCTCAACTTACTTATATATAACAGTAAATTTTAAATCATTTTGTTGATGTTGTTTTCTTTGACTGATATCAACAGACAAATTTGTTTCCGAGTTTAATGACAGGTATGGAAAGATTGGAGGAATATGCAGAAGGGGAATATCCTTATACTAAAAAAGATAATATAAAAAGAGAACCTATACAAGAAGACATAACCACTAATTCTTCAGAACTATTACAAATAGTTAAAGAATTAAAATCTGAAATGGAATCCATTAAGAAAGAAAATGAGAGGATTCTAAGAGCTCAGGAGGAGATGAATCAGATCTTAATAGAAAGATTTCATACTAAGGGAAAGGGTAATAGAGTTGATTCGGAAGATATAAGTTATCAACATAAGTATAAAAAGACTAAACAGATTAAAAATGAAAGTAACTCATCTTCTGAAGTTTTTGGTGATCAATGTAACTCTCATTATACTAGTGACAGTAGTGAGGATAACCACCATACTAGGAAAAGAAAATATAAACCTTATGAAGAAATCTCTGGAGAGTTTAAGAAGATCAAGCCACCAACATTTAATGGAGAAACTTAAAAGGGGGAGGAAGTGGAATCCTGGTTATCCGTGATGAATAAGTACTTCCAGATTTATAACTATTCTAACCAATTAAAGGCTAGGATGGATATTTATAATCTTACAGGGAAAGCTGATATATGGTGGCAAGATTTAAAGAGAGTAAAAGGTATAAGAGAGAAGAACATAAATTGGATTACATTCAAGAAATACTTCAAAAATAAATTTTTATCTGAATAGTACTATGAAGAAAGGGCTAAATAATTATATGAGCTAAAACTAGGTACAATGAGTATGAAAGAATTGAATAGTAAGTTTCTAAGTCTGCTGAGGCATGTGCCATACATTGTGGATGAGAAACCGAAGGTATAGCAGTTTCTCAATTGTTTACCTTATCACATAAAGGATAGGATTGAGTATGACAATCCGAAAACCCTAGAAGAAGCCATGAGGAAAGGAAATTTATGTTATGAACAGAATCGCAAAAAGGAGAGTATGGCCAACTAGAAGGCCAAAAGGAATAATAATTTTGATCAAAAGAAGAAAGAGTTTGTACCTAATCAGAATTCTAAAAATAATAATACCATAATTTTTCTAATAAGAATTTCCAGGGGAATAAGAATAATTCACAGAACAATCAGAACAATCAAAAGAATAAAGAGTTTGATAACAATCACAGTAATTACACAAAAAACTTTGAATGAAAAGAACATGTAAAGTGTTGGGAATGCAATGGTCCACATTATGCCTTAGTCTATCCCACTCAGAAAAAGACTGTCAGCAATATCCACACAATATAGGAGGAGATGATTGTTGGTGATTCAGCGAGGACTATGCCCATGATCAATGCATATTTGGAGAATCGACAAGCAGAATATCAAACTTCCATTGTGGAAGTAGAAGGTAAGATAAATCAAACACCCATATCTATTTTAATTGATCCAGGAGCTAGTTTAAGCTATATTTCTCCTAACCTGGTAGGAAAGTGTAAACTCCCAATTGAAAAGTTTGCAAGTTCTTGGTTAGTTCAATTAGCTAATGGTGCAAAGAGAAAGGTAATTAGTTTTGTAAAGAATTGTGCAGTAACTATGGATCAATTTGAAATTTTTGTTAAGCTCAATGTACTACCTTTAGGTTCATACAACATATTAATTGGTATGGATTGGTTAGAGCAGCATAGGGTGGTCTTGAATTTCTTTGATAAAACCTTTACTTGTATAAATAATGATGGAAAATTAATAAGCGTAAAGGGAGTCCCTAGGAAAACAACCAAAAGGCAGATTTATTTTCTGCAGCTTAAGAGAGATTTTAGGAAAGGTTGCAAGGATTATGCAGTAACAGTAACCAATGAAGAAAATGTAAACAACACAGATAAATTAAAATTGGAGGATATACCAGTTCTAAAGGAATATGCAGATGTATTTTCGGAAGAAATTCCAGGATTGCCTCCAAAGAGGGAATTATATTTTACCATTGAGCTGGTACCTGGTGTAGTGCCCAGCTCAAAGGCCCCTTATCGGATGAATATACTCGAATTCAATGAACTTAAGTCAGAGTTAAAAGAACTTATTGACAAGAATTACATTCAACCCAATGTGTCTCCTTAGGGGGCACCTGTCATCTTTGTTAACAAAAAGGACAAAACTCTATGACTATGCATAGATTATTGTCAATTAAATAAGATGACTATCAAGAACAGATACCCATCACCTTGCATAGATGATCTGTTTGGTCAACTACATGGAGCCACGGTATTTTCAAAAATTGACTTATGGTCTGGATATCACCAAGTAAAAATTAAAGATGAAGACATCTTTAAAATAGCTTTTAGGACTCGATATGGACATTACGATTTTGTCTTCATGCCATTCGGGCTTACTAATGCTCCAGTTATTTTTATGTGTCTAATGAATAATGTAATGCATAAATACCTAGATAAATCTGTGGACGTGTTTATCGACGAGATATTAATTTATTCAAAATATGAAGAAGAACATAAAGAACACTTAAAAATTGTCTTGCAAGAGTTGCGAGAACATCAACTCTTTCCAAAGTTTAGTAAATGTGACTTCTTTAAAGATAAAATTCAGTAATTAGGTCATGTGGTGACTAAAGAAGGAATTTCGATGGATCCTGAAAAGATAAAGGCAATCGAAGATTGGCCAGTTCCTAAACATGTAACTGATTTTTGATTATTCATGGGGATTACCAGTTATTACCGGAGGTTCATCGAAGGGTTTTCGAGAATCGCAAATCAAATAACCTCTTTGCAAAAAAAAAGAAAGAAATTTGATTGGAATTAGAAGTGTGAGGATAGTTTTAAAAAGTTCAAAACCTTATTAACTAGTGCACCAATTTTAAGAATTGATGATCGAAATAAACATTTTATAGTATGTACTGACACCTACAATGACGGTTTAGGTGGAGTATTGACTCGGGAAGGACATGCCATTGCTTATGAGTCTAGGAAATTGAATATTCATGAAAAGAATTATGCAACCTATGACTTGGAATTAACTACTGTCATACATGCTTTAAAGATGTGGTGTCATCATCTAATTGGAAGAAAATTTATTTTAATGACGGATAATAAAGGATTAAAATATCTGTTAGATCAACCTAACTTGAATGCTAGGCAAGCTAGGTGGCTAGATTTCTAAGTGAATATGATTTTGAAATTCAACACATTAAAGGGAAAGAAAATAAAGTTGTTGATGCATTAAGTAGGAATTAAAAGCTGAATTTTACAACAACTATCAGCACTTATACAACAGATTTGGAAGAACAGCTTAAAGCAGGGATAGAACAAGATGAAAATTACTTAAACTTACAAGCAAAAGTAAAAGAAATTCCAATAGAAAGTCTAAGTACAGGGCACAGCTTGAATGAAAAAGGATTATTACTGCATAAAGATAGAATATATGTACCTAATGTACCTAATATTAAGTTATTAATTTTAGACGAAATCCATAAAAATTCTTATTCAGGGCATCTGGGTTATCAGAAAACTATAATCATGTTAAGAAAATATTATTTCTGGCCAAACATGAAGATTGAATTGGCAGAATATATTGCTAGATGCTTTGAATGTCAGCAAGTAAAAACTGAACATCAACATCCAGCTGGGCTACTTCAGCCTTTGCCCATTTTTAGTTGGAAATGGGAGATAATTAGCCTTGATTTTGTTACCGGACTGCCTAAAAATCAGAACTTAAATGACTCCATAATGGTAGTGGTTGACAAATTGAGTAAAGAATCCCATTTTATACCTTTAAAAACTACTAAAAAAGCTGCAAATATAGCTGATATTTTCTTAAAACAAATTTTCCGAATGCATGGGATACCGAAGGTCATAATTTCAAACTGAGACCCTAAATTTATAGGTAACTTTTGGAGATCTCTCTTTAAAGGATTAAATACCACGTTAAATTTCAGTACCTCCTTCCATCCTCAAATAGATGGACAAAGTGAAAGAGTAAATCAGGTACTGGAAGATCTACTAAGAATGTATGTAAATGAACATCCAGGTAAATGGAAAGATTATTTACACCCGGTAGAATTTACTTATAATAATAATTATCAAGCTTTAGCTAGATATAGTCCTTTCAAAATTTTGTATGGAAGGAAATGTAACACTCTCATCTCTTGGAGTAATCCAATGGACAGGTTAGTATTAGGACCTGAATTATTGAAAGAAATGGAAGTAATTGTAAAGCAAGTACAAGGTAATCTGAAAATTGCCCAAGATCAATAGAAAATTCAAGCGAACCTTAAAAGAACTCCAAAAGAGTTCCAAGTAGGTGAACATGTTTTCATTAAGGAGAGACCCAAAAAGAGTTCTCTAAGGTTGGGTAGTTGTGCCAAACTAGCACCTCATTATTATGGTCCTTTTGAAATACTGTCCAGTATCGAACAGGTAGCCTATCAGTTAGCTTTATCACCGAATTTAAGAGTTCACAATATTTTTCACATTTCTGTATTAAAGAAATATGTGCATGATGCTACTCATGTTATTAACTGGAATGATGTGTAGGTGGAACATTTTTGTACATTCGTCGTGTGTTGCATACTAACCATGTGCAATATTTCTCCCTGACAATACCACCGACTTCATCAAGAGAATTCATTCATTACATCAAGTGCAATAGGCCTGAGGGGAAAACATACTATGCAAAATCTTGGTTGGATGGAACTTTCTCCAACTGTGCTAGAATGGAATTATTGAGCCAATGTATGCACACAAGTGGAGACAAAGAATTTGGGAATGATTATAGAGATGAAAAGTTTCAAATATATCAGTTATGAAATAGTCCTAGGAAAAGAAAGAAAAAACATACAATTGGTCACATCTCGGGTATGCATTTATCTATAAATTTATGTTTGAACTGTTACATTTCATTCCTTACTTACAAAAAAAACTAATATTGAGATCATTTTTTGTCAATAGGTATAATTTAGTGAATTCATCAAGGAATTTATTGAAAAGACACATCAATATGTTCAACATGTCCACTTGGCACGATGGCAGGATGAGAAGTTTAGAATATGCATAGATACATTTCCCCGTGGTACTATACTTTTAGTTATTGATTTTGCCGAGAACTACACTTTGCAACCTCAAAATAAGATCCAAATTCAGTATTATCACTTTGAGTAGGTTTCCTTGATGGTGCATATCACATATAGGCATGGCCCAAATAGCAGGGAAGAGCAAAGATAAATTCTAAAGGAATATCACTTCTACATAAGTGATGATAGGTGCCATGCATTCCACTATGTACGCCATTGCTTTATCATTTTCTATGATCACTTGAAGGGAAGTAACATACATATGGACCGACACTACATTTGGTCTGATGGATGTGCTGTTTAGTTCAAAAATGCACGCATATTTCAATGGTTGTGTTCATTGCATAAAAACTACAAAGTTCCACATGTGGAACTATTTTGAGACTAGGAATTGTAAAGGAGAGCATGATGGAGCCAGAGCATGTGTCAAAATATACCTACGAAGAGAAGAATTGAAATTATATATAGTATATACTATTCTAAATGCTCAATCTATATTCAGGTGGTGCACGTCATTAATCGGAGAGGAATCAACTATGCGAGTAAAATCCACAAGAAAGAGACATGTGGAGAGATTTTTTTTGGAGGTGGTAGACATAGATCATTCACATGCATTGGAATGAAATACTATTCTTGGGACTCATGGCTTTCATTCGATTCGAAGCTCTGATAACCCAGTATTTGAAATTTGAACCGGAAAACTCTCTTGTTTTCTCCTGCCTTGTTGTGATGGTGATTGGGATGGGTGTGAATCATTGGATTGCGTTGATGGATGGGATCACATATCACTTCCACTTGATCAGCTTTCAATTGTTGTGTTAAATCTATTGGAAGAATAACAATCATCTATTTCTATATATTTTGATCATGTCTCAGACCTTGTACAACCTGGTATGATGCATTTCTTTAACATATTTTTGTTTATTTACATAGTCTTCAAACTCACATGAATGGCCGTGTATCACACAAAAAATATTTTGATCTTATACTTACAATCATATTATGCAAGGCACTGTTGTTCAGGAATAAATACCCTTGTAGCATAGGATCTGGGGTTACCAACGTACTTCTAAAACTTGCAAACAATCAACTTTAAAGTACAGAAAGGAAATAGGAAGATATGATGGACTCACCCAATTAACAACGGTTGATCCAATATTTGTCTTCTCCCGCTCTGCTCCTCTCCAAATATTTCAGGGATGCACCTCCTTCACCTTGAGAGAGACAATTCTCCAAGTACAATCTTATACATGTATATATAACAAGTTAGATGAACAATATATAGAGTGCTTAATCACAAATATTCATCAAACAATGATACATGAAAGAGAATCAACACAAGGTTGGAAGAAGAATTATCTTTATTAATAATAGTGAATGAGATAATTGTACAACCTAACAGCTAAAACAAGGACTCCTCTGCAACCAAAATATTCTGAGTTTTGCTACTCCAAAGAATTCTGAAGATATGCCACCAACATAACTTTGGTCTCCAAGATTGATTGATTAATGCCCTCCCCAAGGCCTCTATTTATACTTTAGGAAATAGAGTAGTTTCGAAGGTTGAGGAGGTTGAGACAGTTGAGATAGTTAATGATTAGAGCACAACAAATCTCCATTAATCATGTTTTATTATTTTTAATGTCGAATGGAGGTGTACACGAGTATTGATATTGGAATCCCACATATGACATGCAAGTTTCTATAAGGGAAACCCACGTATAGATATTTACACGGGTTGCAATGAAGATACTCATGTACAGTATGCGGGATGCTGTGGAGATAGTCGTGTATGTACGCGAGTTGGTGTGGAGATAGTCGCGTACAACAATCAACATATAAAAAGGTAAAATGGAAAGCTGGCTGGATAGTGAATGCATCTCATGTCATGCCCATCTATAGTGTTTAGGCAACCTTCAATCCATAAGTGTCCTTTTGGGTGCCAACATATAAAGTGTTGACACTCAGACGGAGAAGTTTCATTTGTGTTGATAAAAAATGCCCCCTAATGTGTGAGGTCAGAGGGAAGCGATGGCCGAAATACATTATAATCATTATATTTGGAGAACTCAAAAATCCAATGGAGTAGAGGTAGTACCTGAAACAAATACATAACAATGTCATATACAAATTCATATATGAGGATGCTATGTTCAATATACTGGAACACTAGATCTTTTACAATGTTTGAGTGCATCATATAGTATGGGTACAAGACCACATACATTACAAAGGTGGATCGAAGCCACAATATACAATAATGATGAGTCTTCAAAGATCTAGAAGCTATGTAAATGGATAGAAAATAATATTATTCGACTTAGTCCATAGATAGAGAACTAAGGTCTTGATAAACAATCCCAAAGAACCAGTACAATCCAAGACATGTGAATAAATGCAGGTTGAAGTCGAACATGGAGTGGATTCAACAGATTGTCAATCAATAGGTGATAATCGACAACTAAAGCAAAGGAATTCACCAGTAATGAAAATGAATCTTGAGGTACGATCATCAAAACTCCAGGTCTTCGTCATCAGGAAGTGCTGATGCGAAACCATTCTGTGAGAAGGAAGGAAATAGATCCTCCAATGGATCACAATAGTGACTAGGAACTAGGTAAAGGAAGGGAGACACAAGTGATAACAGATATGACAATGATGGGATCAGGATATACATTAGACATTGATTTAAGTCCTTGAATAGTGAGCATGACACAAATATTACCCAAGGCAACTTTTAAATTTATAGATAGAACAACCAGACTTATATGTCATGTAGGAGAGACATGATTAGATTCCCCAGGTACAACTAACAAGAGGAGGAGTAATAAACTTGAAGTAATAGCTGAACTGAAAGTGAACACTGAAACATCGATATCGAAAAAAATAGAGAGTGCTATGTTCAAGGATGACATGCTACCACTAACTCAAAACCAAGAGAAAACTTCTTCCTTATCTTCCCTGCTAAATTTTAATGAGTCCAGGAAAGTCAAATCGGATCTCTCTTCATTTTTTAACAAGCTTGAAGAGAAGAGAAAATAATGCTTGATAGTGTCACTGATTCATGGATTTAATGAGCCCGAACTAGTACATGCTCAGTTGGTGTTCTCACATTTAGAGAGTCTAAAAATGCCAAAGAAGACTCCAGCGGGGTCCTTTTTCATCCAATTTATTCTGCTGAGGCCGAAAAAATATAAAACATACCATAGAAGAACTCTCTTAACTTCCGTAGAAACTTCTGTAGAAGAAAAGGTGAACCTTTTTTGTACTTAGATAGGGAGGTCTGAAAAATATTAAATTACCACCTACCCAATGCTCCTTTGAGAGCAGTATACTGCTTGATTTTCGACGAGTGTGAAGGAAAGCAAGATCACTCGGAAAGATCCATTTGAGTATGATAAATGGGGCTTACAGCAATAAACTCGATGCCTTGTTCTTTAGTGTTTAACAAGCATGACAAAGACAAAAATTACACTCAGAATCTTTTTCATGTTTTAGGTCCAAAGCATGAAAAAGAGAAAACTAAACTCATACCGGGTGTTCATTTTCCGTAAATTTAGTCCCTCAGGTCCGGAAAAGTTATAAACCTATGCCTGAGAATACTCTTCTCAATTCTATAGAGAATAGAGTGATCCTTTCTTGTATTATTCTACATGGTCCGAGAAAGAGATAACCTACCACCAATTCGGATGCCCATTCACATATTCTTAATGAGCTTGAATGGACAAGTTAACTTGGCAGTCAAGTCTATTTTTAGGAGTCAAACCTGGGCCTAAAGGAACTCCATAAAGGGAGGGAGTCTTGTAAAGGGATAGCTTGTAAAAATAGACCAAAATGAGGCTCCATTTGGAGTGAAAATTAGCTACGAGGATACTTCCGTAGCTAAGACAGCTACAACATGAGTATCAAAAGACAACATTGGTTCTAAATGAGGATACCCATGAGAGGCAGGCCCTATCCATGGAAGAACAATGGTAAAAACAAGGAGCTAATGGTTTAAAATACCATATTCTGTGGTTAAAATGTTGATTGCTAAGTTTAATATGGAGTAAGTATAGATGCAAAATGCATTTGAAATGACAAAAAACCACCCTATATGAGCAAAAAACACCTTAAAACAATGATAAACCTGTTACAAGGAAAATAGAGATATGTATTAGTTTAGTGAATTATGAACTATAGGAAAAAACCCACTTGAGAAATTTTATTTCTATAAATAGTTCAAAAACATTAATAAAACTCACCATTTTGAATTTTAGCCATAAAAAAAAAAGTTTTCACCTCTACCTTCAGTTGATCGGTGTGGACAATCCGGTGGACCAAATCCAATTCCGCAAGTGTTAGGTAAGACTACACCCCAAGCTCTTCAATTTGATCCTAGCAAACTTTAAAATTGAGTCCAAATTTTATATTTTTGAGCGCCCTTAAGCAAGGAATGTTGTGTATGCAGGTTCTCTATATTGAAACTCACGTACACGCATTTTGTATGTGGGTTTCCTTGAAGGACAGTCACATACGCTGCGTGAGGGGAAAAAGTAGTGGTTTGGGTCAAAATTTTGAATTTTTTTATGGAACTAAAGGTTTGCAATGTTTGTTTTACTAGGTTTGAAGATTTTTCTTGAGTGGAGGGATCATGAGCATGAGGATATGGACCAAGAAACACTCCAAAGATCCCCCACCATAAATGTTTTGCGGTCAAGTGGGTTGTTGAAATTCTTTTGCACATCACCTATGCGGGCCAATGTCCTCCTACTAGAGTTCATGATAAACCACTGGGATCATGATTTAGGGATGTTCATCCTTCAAGGTGAATCCTTGGAGATTACTTCATAGGATATATATTTCATTGTTGGTCTGTCACGACGAGGAGCTCTAGTCAATTTGGAGGGCACCGGCAGAGGCGATGACCCTCTGAGTGTCCAAAACTACATTGATATATACTACGCACCAGGTACCCAAAAGAGAGGGAGTTGCATCCCTATTGTACACATACGTGATCTTCCTCTATAGGTATTGACAAGTACCATAGTGACGATTGCAGGATCATCTTCTCTTCATCTCTTTACACGGAACCAGATGAGGTTGGCAGTGGATTACATGCACGGGGCCCTTTATGATTGGTGCTCAGGATTTATCCCAATTTTCAGAAAAAAATCTCTGACTACAAGAGAGGAAGCAGGAAGAACTATGGATATTCTAGCATACTAGTTTCCTTCTTCGAGAGAGAGTGTCAATATTGAGCCCTGCAGTACCAGTTCATTCTCCTTGTCATCCTAGGCTATGTAGATGGGGAGATATATTTCTTCGCCAGGGAGGAGGTGGCTCAGTGCAGAGTGTATATGACGAGGACTTCTACTTTTGGTGGGAGTGGTAGTTTCCAACACTGGAGCAGTTTCCATATGTTGGGATGGATTTCTATGGTGATCC
>LPNX010271577.1:80000-99391 GCA_001517045.1 Pseudotsuga menziesii | reverse complement strand
TATATATATATATATATACATATATATAAGAGTTCTAATCCTATAAACATGTCAAAATGCAGATATTGGACCAGTCTTCCCTGAAGGGAATCCACACATGTATGTGCGTCCTGTCTTAGGCGAAGACCAGGGGCTGATTAGGGTTCTAGAGGGGAAGCTGGCCAGTCTTACCCAGAGAGTACCCACCTTGCGGATAGAGTACATCCTATCCGTCATGCAGGAGTTTGTGGTTGGAATTCCACCTGTCTGGATATGCCTTTTGAGGCAAGTAGCTAGAGAAGTTTTAGTATACAGATATGTTGTTGAGGCTACTGAAGTCGAAGAGGCTGAAGAAGTCAAAGTATAGGGAGACCAGGGGGACCAGGGTGGTCCTGCTTAGATCTAGGGCATTTGATGGACTATGATCCATATTTTGTATATTTTTTGTATGTTATACAGTTATGACTGTATCTGAGGATCAGAGACTCGACCTATCTATAGACATATATTCACATATATATATATATATATATATATATTGTCAGTTATTTACAAATGCTTCTTATGTATATGCTGTATATTTTTATAAAAAATGTGTTAAATGCCAATCCAAGTTGTAATTAGCGTATGCATCAGTTACTGAATTCTGATTTCTTGGAATATGATTGAATGTAATGAATTCAAAATTTCTTTCCAATAACCTAACTTGCATAAACTAACGCAATAGAATAGGGTTCCGCACATGATAAGCTCGATTGAGCTAGGAAACAACTAGCTGAGAGTCCAGTCGAACTTCCAGCTGAGTGATACCACATGAAAAAGCATCCCATCGAAGCTCAATTACAGCCCTATACTCAGTGACATTATTAGAAGAAATACCTAAGCAAGTGCCTCCTGAGGAAACTAACTGTCCTGAGGGAGAATAAATGACCCATGCCGCTGAAGCTAGATTACAAGTGTGGCGACTGGCGCCATCAGCGAAACCTACAAAACTCTCGGAAGACATCTAAAACAACCAGCAGATGGTATAAACAACACAAATTGATGAACTAGTGTACATAAAAATACATACAATAAAATACAAGAAAAAGCGCTAAGCCTAAGCATAGTACTTTTTCAGGTAGAGCCCATTTCTAGGCTCAGACAGCTTATTCCCATCAAAATCAATTAACTCATATGTGCCCTTCTTTAAGACCTTTGACACGACATAAGACCCCAACCACATGGCCTTGAATTTTCCTGCCCCCAGGGGTTCTTTTTCTTGGTCCCAAAGCAAAACAAGTTCCCCCTCAGAGAAAATCTGAGGCTTGACTGACTTATCATATTGGATTTTGACCCTATTTTTGTGACCTTGGTTTGCTATCAGCGCATCTCTACACTATTCATCAAGATGTTCTAAGTGTATTAGACATTCTTCAAGCTCTGTTGTATCGGGTAACACATGACTAGCTATTTTCAAAGACATCATTTCACATTCAACCGGGGTAACAGCTTCCACTCCATGAACGAGTTGGAAGGGGGAGAAACACGTAGTAGTTTTTACATTAGTTTGGTATGCCCAAATTGCAAGGTATAGCATGATATGCCAATTAGAATGCGATGCATTAATACTACATTTGAGGATAGTCTTCAAAGTTTTATTAACAGCCTCAACCTGACCGTTTGCTTGAGGATAGTACGAAGATGAATGTTCTTGTCTGAATCCAAGCATAGTGGTCAGTTCCGTCATCATGCTATTTTGAAAATGACTACCATGGTTAGTGGAAATCACCTTGGGTATACCAAACCATGCTATAATGTGATTGAACACAAAGAAAGTTGTAGTTTCCCCGTTGGCTTCGAAGGTGGGAATTTCCTCTACCCATTTCGTAAAATAGTCCATAGCGACAATGATATATTTGTGCCCCCCAGCCGAGGTTGGATTACACGTCATGTAATCAATCCACCACTTCATGAAGGGGCCCATAGAGACAACAAGAAATAATGGAGTGGGATGTGACTGCATTTTTTTGGTGTAAAGCTGACACGGATGACAACACTTCACGGCTTCCACACAATCCTTAAATATCGTGGGCCAGAAATAACCGGTACGTAGTATCTTCTAGTTCGTTGCTAACCAAGGTAAATGACCCCCACATGCTCCACTATGGGAATCATTCAGGACAATCTCTGATTCCTCATGGGTAAGAAATTGACGCAAAATGGAATCTACCCCTCTATGATATAAAGTATCTCCTAATGAGGTATCTCTTAGCATGAAGGCCTAATTTACATCGTTCCTCCAATGACGAATCTGCAGGATACTTCAAAGTCTAGAGATATATAAGTATATATCTATACCAGGGGTCAGAGGTGGATATCAAGAAGATATGCTCATCTGGGAATGAGTCTTCTTCAATGACTACATCTTCTTCAATTGGAAATTCTGCTATAAGCTCAGCAAAAGCTAAGGATTTTTTAGACTTAGCGAACTGGAAATCGAAGTCAAACTCTTGGATAATGACTATCCGTTTGTTGAATTTTCCTCTGAAAATTCATCGAGATAAAACATATTGAAAACGATTAACATACGCCATTACTATTGTAGTCCTTAGTAATATGTAGTGATGTAATCTCTGAATAGCATAAACAGCTGCTAAGGCCAATTTCTTGATGTGGGAGTACCTAAGTTCAGGTCCGGCTAAAGCACGACTAAGATAGTAAGCGACACGCTCCTGGAGCTTATTTTCTTCCTGGACCAGGATTACCCAATGGTCGACTCAGACACAACGAGAAACAATATAAAATCTGTAGAGTAGTCTGGTGGACACAGTAAAGGTGCCAACAAAAAAGCTTTTTTCAATGCCTCGAAAGCAAGTTGTGCAGTTTGATCCCATACAAATGGGGTGTCATATTTTAGTAGGCACATGAAACCCTTGGTAATCTTGGCATGGTTTACAATGAAACATCGGAGATAATTGGAATTTCCCTGCAGGCTCTGAAGTTGTCTAATAGAACGAGGAGGAGGCAGATTTACAATGGCCTCTACTTTTAATGGATCCACCTGAATGCCTCTATTAGAGACAATGAATCCGAGCAGTCTCCCTAACTCAACACAGAATACACACTTGTGGGGATTCAAGCGGATCCTATGGTATCTGTATCGCTCAAATATCAACTGTAGGTGATATGGATGGTCAGTCCTTTTATGAGAATGTCTAGGTAGATCATCAAGGTAAGGTTCAACAATGGTTTTGATGTCATGGAAGGCAAAGTTCATTGCGTGTTGAAAGATTTCCACAGCATTTTTTAATCCAAAGGGCATTTTGTTATACACGAAGGTACCCCAAGGACAAATGAAAGCAGTTTTATGTTGGTCTTCTAGTTTTATTTGGATTTGATTGTATCCGGAGAAATCATCCATAAACGAGAAAACTTCACTTCCCGCGCAAGCATCTATAATTTGATCTATAAATGGTGTGGGATAGTTGTCCTTAGGACAGGCTTTATTCAAATCTCGAAAGTTGGTATAGACACGTATGGTCCCTTGCTTCTTATCAACAGGAACTGGGTTGGATACCCATTCTATCAGAGCTATGGGATAAGTAAAACCAGCTTTCAACAGTTTTTCAACTTCAGCCTTCATAGCCACCACTTTACACGGGTTAACAAGTCTTAAATTTCACCGAATAGGTTTAGCATCAGGATATGTTTGGATCTTGTTCTCAACTATCAATGGATCAATGCCTGGCATCTCCTCATATGACCAAGAAAAAACGTCGCAAAATTCCTTGAACAAGGATGTATAGATTGCAATCTCCTCAGAAGAGCAGTTTGCACCAATATGTATATTTTCCATAATGTCAAGATTTACAGAGATGTTGATAGGGATAGTAGCGAAAATATTTGGCATATTCCCCTCGGCAAACATTCCTTCCCTTGGTAAGGGATTGATGGGTGCATCAACATCATCTGTCAGTCTCATATGAAACTCTTGATACTTTATCCTGCTTAGCTCTGGAAGAAAATAGGATCGATCATGAAGATCTTCGTAGATCTTATCACATCTACACACGGCTTCCAGAATGGCTTCATCAGAAGGTAAAACCATATCTAAACAATCCGTAGAATGCAAAGAATTTTCTACCCAAGCAGGCAAATAGACTTCTTCCAGGTCCTCTGAGACTGTGAGAGGGTGTGGAATGGGATCAATAGTGGTTTGAGTGATAGCTTGGTAAGCCACTTCCACTACCGATAAGGGAACTTTCGGTTCATGGGGGGAAGGGAGAACCCAAGGATCAATCCTATAAACAACCATGGCTAAGGACTTCCCCACACTAGTAGAACCTATATATTTAATTGGGGATGGAAGATCAAATGTGCCCATCAGTGATGCATACATTCCAGCCCCTAAGCTCTGTGCAATAGGTTTGACCTAATCAACCAATGGCATAGCTGAATCATTATACTCCATGCGGCCTTTTCGAGTAAAATCGAGTTGGTCAACAGTAGCCAACTTCCCTTCATGTGGAAATACTACCACCCGAAAAATGGCTAACCTAATAGCGGACATGGCATAAGTCCAGCTTCTTCCCAAAACCAAATTATAGTCCATAGGTGCATCAATCACTTCCACCTCAACAAACACAGCTTTCCCTGCCAGCTTAATTTCAAAAGCCGGTAGGATACCATGTGGATGGAATGAACTTCCATCGAAAGCAGTAAATAGAGTGTTTGACGGGACTAGCTCTAGGGATCCGAGATCTTTCCAACATGATAAGGAAATAATGCATGTAGAAACACCCTCATCAACAACTACCCTTCCAATGGTCTTTCCACCATGGATGGAATCTATTGATAAGGCTACATGGTAAGGTAGGAGAATTTTAACATCAGACAAGTGAAATTTTTCCATGAGACTCGACGAGTCCATGCTGCCTAAGGCTGCTAAGAGGGCATCCCGCTGGGCGGGAAAACTCTGTAACACCTCTAAAGCTGACATTGCACAAGGAGTTTGGGCTACGTCTTCAACCACAGAGTAGTTTGAAGTATCCCTAGCATTAGGGTTATGCAAGGTCTTCTTAAAGACACCTTTCAATATCTTAGGCATAGTTTCAACAGGCTTCTTGATCGTGAGAGGGTTAGAATTTTCACCTATAGCCTTACCCTTCTCAGAAGTCTCTTTTTCATAGTTTTTATTCCTATTCTGTAGAAAAGTTGAAGATCGAACCATGTTGATATAATTGTGGTCAGAGGCATTTGAAGTGCCCCATGCTACACTAGAAGCTGAAGCAGAATTCTTTCCTTGGGGAAAAGGATCCTTCAAGACAGTCAGTTGTTGAGTTTTTAGTAGCTTCTGGGCTTGTTCCATAAGGGGACAAAGGTGAGTGAGGTGATCCTCATGGCACAACTTACATGGGAATTTCACCTTTTTCTTTTCTTTCTTGCCCCCATTAGCACTATTTGTGGGTTTCTACTTGTTTTGATTTCCCTCCCCTTTCTCTCCTCTCTTCTTCTTCCCACCAGGCTGCTAATTGCCCTTCTGAGAGGTCTATGCAAAAAAAATTGCATTTTGGGGTGAGGGGGCATCCTTTGCTACCTCTGCCATAGAATGTTTGACGGAAAACTAATGGAGCTGTTTGGCCAAAGATTCTACAATGGGAGAGTTTACGGACCCAGCCACACCATCAACATGGGGTCAAGGTATAGGTTTCTCTACATCATGGGTAGGCCTTGATGCCTTAGGGATAATCCCATACAAGATCCCTTATTGTGAATAAATCAAATCCAATTGCTAGGCCCTGAGAATGGATTCTTCTTCATTCGTCACTCCTGAAGTGGATACGTCCTTAGATATGTAAAGCAACAGGGATTTAAGGAACCAATCTAGTAAAAACTCAGGAGGAACAGTGACTTTAATAAGGCTCTTTCACCCCCTCCACTCTTGGATGTGATCCAAGATGTGGGTAGCCTTTTTCTGCCTAAAGGTAGATAACAAGTCCATTCTCAAATCATATCAGACTGAAAGCTGAAAGTGGCTAAGGAATACACTATCCAAGTCCCGAAAACTATTGAACGCAGCAGAAGGAAACTCAATGTACTATTTCACTGCAGTACTCATTAAGGTTCTTTGGAACAACCTCAACATGACTGAATCTTGATTCAGTGAATTAGAAGAACACCATAAATGAAAAGTGGTGGCATGAGCCCCAGGATCTTCATCAACTTTGCCCTCGAATTTTGGGATGTTCGATGGCAATTTGGTGGGAACAGGTGGCCACAAGGGGTCATACCTCACCAGTTCATTCATCAATTTAGACAAATATGGCAAGTTTAATGTTTCCAGGAATGGAATCTTGGGTCAAACCAGAGCACTAAAAGTTTCAGTCTGGGGATTAGAGGGACTTGCCCCCAAATTCCCATATGTAAAGGTGGGGTTGCCCCTGCCGCCGGTTGCGAAGTGGATGGATTAATTTGAAATGGATTCCATCTGTAAGCCATAGGATTGTAGGTGGGAGGTGCAATATAAGAGTTTCAGGTCCTCCCAGTCGAAACTAGGGTTTCAAAAACAGGAGTAGGTATCCCTTTGCTAAACAACGGAAAGGGAGAGCTCATGAATGGGGCCGAGACCGAAGTTTGAAAACCTTTCCCATAAGAGGTAGAATTTCCAAACTGTACTCCTACATAAGAAGGTGATGGGCCTATGTATGGAGTTGATGGGAGAATATGCCCCCCATTCCAAGGAAATCCTTGGACGAAAGCTAAGGATCCTACCAAACCTCTATGGGCAGTGTGTGTGAAGGAGGAAGTAACAGTAGGTATACTAGGAATCCCAGTAATCGTGCCACCAAAAGCACCTACTAGGATTGTGGGAACCGGTGGTTGAACCACCCGGCTTGCTGGAGTTAAGGGCATAGTAGGTATGCTAGATCTAAGGGCATTTACCGGGGGAGGTATTACCCCTTCAGCTGGAATGGCTGAGGTGAAAAAAAAAGAACTTTCTCCTATAGAAGACATTATCCTACCCACAAGGACACCTAAAATAGGTGAATCAAAGGGCCTAACCTGGATGATCACAAGATCGTTTAAGTCAAGGGTGTATTAAAATTCCTTGCAAACTTGTCATCCTGCAAGTCTTCTATCTCAACTGTATTAAAATCAGAGCAGTTAGCCCCAAGCGCTGGTTCACCCAGAACATCACTTATTCCTATTGGTTCAAATGAACCGTCCCTGTCCAATCTCCCCCTTGGAGGTGAAGGTGGAGGTTCCAATGTGATGAGAGGAGGAAGTTTTTGCAACCTTCGTGACATTCTTATAGGTTGGACCTCCACAATTGTAAATTTGACAATTCAAACCCTAAGGTCAGCTAAACATAGACAAACCACAGAATAATCACTATGAAAACTCCTAAAGTCTCAATAGTCAACAACGGTAAAAGATATGCTTTCCCAAATAAATATGAAGAATAGTTACTTGGCGTCCTTGAAGAGGTTCTTAGGCACAAGAAGAGGAATCACCCACCTCCCTCCTACACTTTCAATAAGGGTTACCTTCCAAGCCTGTCCAAGGTGAACCAGAAATAGCCTTCCAGTTTACCTATGTATGAACCCTAGATGTCAAGAGACTAGAGGCTACCTTAACTATACCAACAGTCTAGGGGGGCAGTCACAAGCCTAACTCATACGCATGGGCAGGGTAGCTGAGCCCGAAACTCTGTCTAGGACAGAATCCCTAGATGCGTAAAAGTCCTGATTTATGTTTCGACAAGGAATCAGAGGGTTATCTCCTCAGTCCAATGCCTCCATGCGGCCTCGTACTTGACTCCCGTTTGAGAGGAGCTTTCCAGATACTATCGATAAAGAGAAGGATTTAGCTATGGATAAGCCCACTATGTCTGAATTTTAAAACTTATGGGAATTTTAGACTTCCTATCCCACAACTATAACCTAAGCTAGTAGGTGTATGGTCCTAACAAATAAAAATTACTAATAAATTTTAATTATTGCGTTCATTTTAAGGGCTATTTTTTACTCAGAAGGAAGTGGAGTGAAGGACTATGATGTTTTTGACTCGATAAGAAATGTAAAACAAAGGTGTATAATTCCAAAGCAAATTACCACTACTAAAAAAAAGCTTCTTTTCTTCTTCTTTTTTTGTAAATATAAATTGATGAAAATGCAACGATAAAGAGAACACTAAGACTATATTTTTTGTAGTTTTCTGAGATTATAATTTAAAAATTGAAAATAAAACTACTCTATGCAAAATAAAATGCAAAAGCATCTAAATGTTTTCTTGTCGCTTTTTAAAATGCTCAAAGACTACTATGCACCTAAATGCACAAAACTTGAGTATGCCTGAGTTAAACTAACTGTATAAAGTAAGCAGAGTGAAGTAAACATATTAATAAGACCAAAATATCAACCACCTAAGGAACACTTGGAACCCTAGCTTGGGCAGACAAAATGAAACAAAATCATTGAGATCACACAAAGGCAAGTGGAAAACCAAATAATATCCAAAAATAGAATGGGATAAACAGTGCCTAGAACCCTGATCACTGATTCAAACAATAACACTTGAACCTATAACCCAAACAGGAAAATCCACTTCAAGTTGCTAACAGAAGACAATCCAAACAAGAGGAATTCAAGGGATTCATAAGAAAGAACAAGGTGTGGCCAACAAGGTCATCAAACTGAGAGCGCAATGCTTATAAGGAAGACCAACTAGCAAACAAACTTTATAAAGGGACAAGGAAAAGCAAAACCCTAACCCAAAAAATTTGAATACTCAGGCTTGTACATGACTGTGTACAAGGGCAAACCACGTATTGTACGTGACTGTCCTAGAGAGCAACCTGCGTATGCAAGCCGCTGTACACGACTGTATGCAAGAGAAACCCATGTATAGCTATAGAATTTTATAATAAAAGGAGAAATTTTTTCAAGGTCTTCAAACACTACCCTAAGCATGAACCAAGACAAGAGACCACACAAACAATCAAGGCAAAGACTGGGCAATGGTAAACTGAAATAACCCACATTAGCCTGGGATCCCCAGTGGAGTCGCCAGTTCTGTTGTTCATGAATAAACACTTTTGTAACCTAGGGTCTGGGGTTACCAACGTACTTCTAAAACTTGCATAAAATTAGCTTTAAATTACAGAAAGGAAATAGGAAGATATGATGGACTCACCCAATTAACGATGGTTGATCCAAGCTTTGTCTTCTCCCGCTCTGCTCCTCTCCAAATATTTCAGGGATGCACCTCCTTCACTTGGAAAGAGACAATTAGCCAATTACAATCTTATGCATGTATATATGACAAGTTAGATGAACAATATATAGATTGCTTAATCAAAAATATTCATCAAACAATGATACATGAAAGAGACTCAACACAAGGTTGGAAGAAGAATTCTCTTTATTAACAATAAGTGTACAACCCAATGCCTAAAACAAGGACTCCTCTCCAACCAAAGGTTTCTGAGTTCTGTTGTTCCAAATACTTCTGAAGATATACCACCAACATAACTTTTCTCTCCGAGATTAATTGATTAATTCCCTCCCCAAGGCCTCTATTTATACTTTAGGAAATAGAGCAGTTTCAAAGGTTGAGGAGGTTGAGACAGTCGACATAGTTAATGATTAGGGCTCATCAAATCTCCATTAATCATGTTTTATTATTTTTAATGTCGAATGGAGGTGTACGTGAGTATTGATATTGGAAACCCATGTATGACACGTGATTTTATATAAGGAAAACCCACGTACATATATGTATGCAGGTTGCAATGAAGATACTCATGTATAGTACGCGGGATGCTGTGGAGATAGTTGCGTATGTACGTGAGTTGCTATGCAGATAGTCGCGTACAACAATTGACATATAAAAAGGGCAAATGGAAAGCTGGTTGGATAGTGAATGTATCTCATGTCATGCCCATCTATAGTGTTTACGCAACCTTAAATCCATAAGTATCATTTTGTGTGCCAACATATAAAGTGTCGGCACTCGAACAGCGAAGTGCCATTTGGGTTGATAACAAGAACATATACGTAGTGGTTTCCTCAAAAGATAATGAATGGGGTGGTGATTACTGGTTGGCATGTTGTATAGAGGTAAATAAAACCCTCATTTGTCCATGACTGACAATGAAAACAACCACTTCACAATCAGGTCTATGGTTGTTAAAGGTCAATACCTTACACATGAAGACAATGCAAGAAAGAAGGTTGGATATGCTACAGGGATTATAAACCAGGTGCAAGTGTGTATCATTTTAACAACTTAATCATTGGTACAAACCTCTAGGTACGAACAATGCCTAGCTGAAATTCATTGAAGGTACACTACTTCTTACCAGATACAGAGCATGAGAGACTAATGGAGACCATCATTTTAGGAGATGCTCTGGAGGGCTTGGTTGTATGATAATAGGTGGGATCTAGCATGATGAGGTATGTTACATAATTTTAATTTTCCCATGTATGTTGCTTATGAATATGTCAATTTTGTGTTCTTAATATGCGAAATTTTGATTTATGTTGTTTATAAATATGCCAAAAGTTCTCTTGTATGTCAAGTTAATGAACATGCCAAATTTTAAATATGACCAATCAACCCTAAAATTATGAATGATCATGTAAATATCAATAACATGATTATTTCAATATCAATCATATGATCATGACAATATCAATCATATGAACATGTCAAGATCTCATTCACATGATAAACATAACATTAGAATACATGCATGTACCTATTTAGGTCATACATGTCAAATTTCTTTGTAGGCTCTCTTACATGACAAAAACACTAATTTTTCAAGTAGGTAATATTGTCAATGTTTTTAGCTGATATATATAACTAGGATTATGGAAACAATATTTCATAATGATCACTTTATGTTTTAAGGGGTGTATAACTTCCTTCTTGACAACTCACCTCTTATACCATGTTAAATTTTTTATCATAACCATTAGTTCAATGCATAAAGGTAACCATACAACATTTACATAAAGAATTTAACATGTAGGATCTAGTTAATAATAACAATGCACAAGAGACACTTATTTTATCCCAGGAAACCCTCATGGGAAGTAAAACCTAGCAACCTTTCTTATAAGAATTATGTTTAGAAAACAAGTACAATGAATCCCTAGACAAACCCTAACACACAAGCTCATGAGGAAACCCTAAAATAAGAGTTTCCTTCTCCTGACCGTGCAACTTGAAGAGGACAAATACAAGACATGAAGTGACTTACAAATGAAGAACATGACTCTTATTTATACATGACTCTAACTTTACAAGTGAGGCTTCACTAACATGTGGGACCACATAGCTTAATTTTACATTTACATTAGGCACCAAGCATTTCACGCCAACGAGGGCCAAAGTTGAAAATCCATAGACGGTGGGGTTGCAGTTGGCCTTGCCATATTTCCCCTACCCAAAGACGCTAGCAGGAGTTGATGGAATTCAAAATTGTAGCTCTGTGATGTTTTTTTCACACCGAGCACAAGTCCACTAACTATCCCTAAATGGTATTTGGAGGTGACCTCCAACTCACCATAGATCAATGGTCGTTCCTCCAATCCATGAACCGTCAATTTAGTCAGATTCATGATGTGGGATTTTAGCTAGGGGGGGCCTCTCCCGCCTGTCCATTTCCTGGTGGCCTCCATATATGGTGGTTTCTGAAACAAGGCTTTTGCTTAGTAGGGGGCAATGCATTTCACGCCAACGAGGGACAAACTTGGAAAACCATAGACAATGGGGATGCAGCTGGAATTTCCATATTTCCCATGCCCAAACATGCTAGAAGGAGTTGACAGAATTCAAAATTATGGCTCTGTTACATTTTTTGCGCACTGGTCACAAGTCTACCAAGTGTCCTTGATCGGTATTTGGAGGTGCCATGCAACTCACCAAATATCAATGCTCAGTCCTTCGATCAACGAACTGTCAATTTTGTTGGATTTGTGAAGTGGGATTTTAGCTAGGGGGGCTTCTCCCCCCTTTCCATTTCCTAGTGACCTCCGTATACGGTGGTTTCTGAAACTAGGTTTTCACTTAGTAGGGGACAATGCCTTTCACGCCAACAAGGACCAAACTTGTAAAACGATGGAAAATGGAGATGGGGTTTGTGTTTCCATATTTCCCATACCCAAACACATTGGAAGGAGTTGATGGAATTCAAAATTGCGGTTCTGTGATTTTTTTTGGGCACTAGGCATAAGTCCACCAAGTGTCCTTGAACGGTATCTGAAAGTGTCCTGCAACTCGCCATAGAGAAATGCTCGAGACTACAATCGATGAACCGTCAATTCTGTTGGATTCGTGACATGGGATTTTAGCTAGGGGTCCCCTCTCCTGTCTATCCATTTCCAGTTGACCTACATATACGTTGTTTTCTAAATATAGGGTTTCGCTTAGTAGGGGAGAATGAATTTCATGCCAATGAGGGACAAAATTGGAAATCCATGAATGGTGGGGATTCAGTTGGTGTTTCCATATTTCCCATGCCCAAACAGGCTAGCAAGAATTGAAAAAATTCAAAATTGCAGCTCTGTGACATTTTTTGGGCATCGGGCACAGGTCCACCAAGTGTCCCTAAATGGTATTTGGAGGTGACCTAAAACTCACCATAGATCGATGCTCGAGCTCAGATTGATGCTTGAGCTCATATCGACGCACCGTTAATTCCATTGGATTCATGACATGGGATTTTAGCTGGGGGGGGGGGGCTCTCCCTCCCGTTCATTACCTAGTGACCTCCATATATGGTGGTTTCTGAAACTAGGGTTTTGCTCAATAAGGGACAATACATTTCATGCCAACGAGTCCCAAACTTGGAAATCCATAGACAGTGGGGTTGTAGTTGGAATTTCCATATTTTCCCTACCCAAACATGCTAGCAGGAGTTGACGGAATTCAAAGTTGTGGATCTGTGATGTTTCTTGCACACCAGGCACAAGTCCACCAAGTGTCCCTGAACAGTATTTGGAGGTGATTGCAACTTGCCATAGATCGATGCTCGAACCTTTGATCAATGAATCGTCAATTCTGTTGGATTCATGACATGGGATTTTCACTAGTGGGGACCTCTTCTGCCTATCTGTTTCCTGATGACCTTCGTATACGGTGGTTTCTAAAAATAGGGTTTTGCTTAGTAGGGGACAATGCATTTCATGCAAACGAGGGCCAAACTTGGAAATCCATAGATGGTCGAGATGCGGTTGGCATCGCTATATTTCCCATACCCAAACAGGCTAGCAGGAGTTAACAAAATTCAAAATTGTGGCTCTGTGATGTTTTTTGGGCACCGGGCACAAGTCCACCATATGTCCCTGAATGGAATCTGGAGATGGCCTACAACTCGCCATAGATAAATTCTCTAGCCTTCGATCGACACATTGTCAATTCCATCGAATTCATGACATGGGATTTTAGCTAGGGGGAGGCCTCTCCCTCATATCCATTTCCCGATGACCTCCGTATATGGTTGTTTCTAAAACTAGGGTTTTGCTCAGTAGAGGACAATGCATTTCATGCCAACGAGTTCCAAACTTGGATAATGCATTTCACATAGACGAGTGCCAAACTTGGAAAACCATAACCCTAACTAGGGTTTATTGTTTAACATGCATTTCTCATAACCATAACCCTACCAGGGAAACCCTAATCCTAATCCTAATCTTATCTTACTATCAATACTCAGTTCAGAATCAGTATAATGTCCAACTCAAATTTTTCAAATCCAGTGGACTTATGCTTTAAGTCATGTTCATTCATGAAGTTGGTTCTCAGTATTTGGATTCTATTGTAGTTCCTTTAATGCTAAGTGATTAGTCATTGGGTGCATGAGGTTGTTGAATAGTGTTGTTGGTTGTTGATGAAATTTGAAGAATGTATTGCACTTGATTTTATTAAATTACACTTGAACATTGACTTAACTTGTAATTTAATCATCCAAACTCACAACTTTTAATTAGATATATCCAATTGGTGCCCATGTAGTGAGTTCATTGAAACCTTTAAATACATTGTATTGCACTTAGTTTTATTAAATTACACAAGCAAGAACTTTTATTTTACTTGTAATGATCATCCAAAATCACAATTTCAAATTAGATATCCAATTAGTGTGCATGTAGTGAGTTCATTGAAACCTTTAAAGATAATAGTTTTTTCTTTTGACATAGTGCATTCATAAGTAATAGATAATCCACACAAATCAACACAATATATTGACACAAGAACATGTGGAAAGAAAACAACAAATACAAAGTGAAATGTATCATTCATTTATAAGTGAAATGTCAATGTATATGTCTACAAAAGTAAATGTATCCAAAAGTACATATGTATCCAAAAGTATCCAAAAGTACATGTATCTAAAAACATCCAAAAGTACATGTCTCCAAAAGTATCCAAAAGTATCCAAGCCACATGTACATGTATCGAAATGTGCATATATCCCATAAGACACTCAAAACTCAAGCTTCCTCTTGTTCTTTCCCAATGTTGATCCTCTAGGCACAACTCTAGGACCACTGCGCCTTGTGGATCCTGCAAATTAAATATAAATTGTTAAATTCAACTAACTATGTAGTAATACATTAGCTCAATAAAATACCATATCTCAATTAACTCAACAATTATCAACATGTTCATGGACATTGCGTGAAACACTTGGTCATTAATGGACATCTCACCTCAAAGAGAGACTGTGACAAAGGGGATTGCATTCCTTGTGTAGTAGATGGAGTTGTTGGTTGAACATCAAGGATGGTTGCATCCATGGTCAAACTAGAGGGGGTAGGAACTGCTGCTATTGGTGGTGGCTACAATTACCAAATGTTGAAATAGTTATACATGTGCATGAATAAACAATAGACAATAATAACAAACTATGTCTAGATCATGTTCAAATATGTGTACCTCTGTGTGGCTTGTTGTTATTTCATATGTAACATTGAATTCTGCATCAATAACTCCTGTTTTTGGTGGCTACAATCACCAAATGTTTAAATAGTTAGACATGCATGAATAAACATTAGACAACAATAATAAACCATGTAATGATCATGTTGAAATATGTGTACCTTTGTGTGACTTCTGTCCATTATAGATGCAACACAGACTACTGCATCAACCATCCCTGTGAGGTTTTCAATAGTAAACTCAAGCTCCTGATGTAGTAAACATTCAAATCAAACATTAACAAAAACATTTTATGCACTGGATTTCAAGTTAACTAACAAATATAATTGAAGGATATACATTACCATGGTATCAGTAGCTCCATGTTCGTGGTCAGCTGGAGTCTTGCTAGGAGTAGGACGCCTCATATACACATGACCCTTGTTCACATATGGCCTAGGAGGAGATACAAATCTAGGAAATGGTCTAGATGTTTCGGTTGGTGCCTATAGTCAGCAAGTGTTCATGTAGTTAGACATGCACGATTCAACGAACAAACATGTATTTTAAAAATGACATATTTAATTTTTTAACTAGAGCCCAGACATTTCCTCGGTCGATACAACCATGGATCCTACCTACATCACTGTTTTTCCCCATGAAGGATCTTCTATCTGCAATTTTAATAATTGTAAATATTAGAGCGTAGATAGTATTAGTGAACTAACATGTAGATTATGTGGAAATTAACAAATTAACAAGTATTAAAAACTAAAATTTTAAAATGTTTACCTCGATGTGAGATACAGAAATGGGTGTTGTATGAATCTCTCCACCAACGAAGGGATCAGTGGATGGGATGTCATGCCCCCCTATAGAGTGTGGAACATTAGACTCTAGGGCGTCACTGCCGGCATAAAGCATCAACTACAAGTTCACAAAATTAATATATTATCTCAAACTATACATATGTGTACAAAGAGGAAAATAAATGAATAATTTATTACAAGTAACCATCTACATACATCACTTAAGAACCCACTGAAGGAAACATCTAAGGAAGACCATAGAAGGGATGAACACACGATGTGCACTCGTGAGGCTCAAAAGTAGGATGGAAATGTGCTGATGGTATTGCACTAGTATATGGTCCTACACTAGTGGGTCATACTACACTGGAAGATGGTCCTATACTGTGACAACCTGGTGTATGTACCACACCAGAGACATATGTCCTTTCCTCACCCATATGCTGAACCATAGTGCTAAAATGAACAACCACCTGTGCCAAACTCAAATATGCATCACATGTCTTTGGAATAACACGATGTACAAGTGGGACATCTGGCCTAGGAAATTTTTCTGCGAGTTGTAGGGATAGAGCAATCAAGGTCTCAGTCATTGGGTCGATTTTGGGGCATCCCCCCACTGATCCCATGAAACTGCAAGATATAAAAATAGTTATGTGTTTACCCAACATGAACTCTGCATACATCTTTCGAATTTAATACTAGGGTATTTCCTTGTTGTTATGTGGTGTCATATCAAAAACCATATACCATATGTCAATCCAGTTGTCAACAAATGGATGAAATGTGCACCACTCAATAGAGATATGACGCCTGTTTGCATTTGGGATTTCCCACATCCAAGGATCCCTAAACAATTAAAATACATCCTCTTTGGTTATTTTCAATATTTTGATTACATTGTAGTCTAGCCCATCAGCATACTCTTGTCTTTTTCTTTCTCTATATGATGTAATATCATATAGTATGTTGCTTGACAATGAAATAGTCTCAACAATTGCATCCAAAGTGGATGCAAGTGACCGGTGAATCCTGTCACCGCCACTAAAAGCCATACTAAGACCCCTCAAGTGGGAAAACTCAATCAATATCTCAGCATTTGTGTCCATAGTCGCAACTACAATAAAAACATCAATAAGAAAATCATTAGAAACATATACATGGTATATAATGACGTCTCTTCAAAATTGAAAATGTAAATTAAATCAAACTCAAGTAAGCAATTTAATGGCATTCACTTACATACATTTAAGACTTACAATTAAACATTTAACAATTAAATAGTAACTTTTGTTCAAATTCTTTCTAGAAGTTAAGGCACTTCTTAACCCTCATTGGTGACTTTTCCATGCACACTTGGGTCTAAACTTCTTTGAATTTAGGAGTTCTATTTTGACATGTTTTGGCCTTTAAGTCCCTTGGATATGTAAAAGAAATGGGCAAGGGACTATTAAGATATGTGAGGCAAGAAAAGCGGTGATATAGGGCTTCCACCAATTCTCTAAATATAATTTACTCGATCATGGTTGGGAACACTCTCACAACACACTCTAGGTAGTTCATGCGTGTCCACCATTTCCATTGTTGTATAAACATGGAAACCAACCAAAAGTGACATGGAAAAATGGAGAATTTGTGGGCTGGAATACAATTGGTTGTATGAGCTTAGAGACTCAACATGTAGAAATATATTACCCATTTTTTTTTACTATTTTAAAAAACTGTTGATAAACCTAGTGATGTAGGGGCATAGACTGTTTGAGTAAAGTCATTTATGACTTTTCTAGGTCAAGGGATCTTAGGTAGACCTAGGGTCTCACATGTTTCTAATTTTATTTATTTTGTTCAGAGGTTCAATAAAGAGGATAAGGATACTAGACCCTTTTCCCAATGTAATTGATAGGGTTAGTTGAGCATTTCTAGAATTGTAGGATCTAGTTAGTGATTTTTCAAGTGAGTCTCACATGTTAAAGGATCAAAGAAGCAGAATTCAAGTTGAATTTAGTTTAGGTGATGAATTTTAATTAATTATCTTTTTGGTAGCTCAATAGAGCTAGGGTCAGAACTGCATGATGATTATGAACTCTTAGACAGTGCAATGAATACCAGGGTTGTATGGTAGTGTCAAGATGTGTTTACTTGTAATTCAATATCATAGTGAGAATATTCGTATATTTCAACTTTTTTTTCATTACGATAAGGCTAGGGGCATGGAGGGTAAGTCATATGCATAGAACATGACCAAACTGTCAAGAAGGTATAATTAAACCACAAATGAGGTGGGTGTTATAACCAAGAAGTGCAAATATTTTAGTGGAAAAATCGTGGTGGCTTCTAAAACTGGAGGAAGGAATAAAACTAGTCATAGTTACTAGTTTTAACTCTGTGTTTATATATATATATATATATATATATATTGTTGATTTATATATAATACACTATTTTATGGTTAAAAGGGCGGGCCTGAGAAGCACTTTGTTAATGTGTTTTGGCTTTTAGTTAAGGGTGCTTAACTAAGAGAAAATGTATAACTACATACACTTGTGATGAAATTTTGATTATGTTCATGGACAAATGATTGTGATTTTTGAGATTTACCAAGTTACTAATTTTTTATGCATTTTTTCTATTCATGCTTGTGCATGCATTTCATCTTGTTATGTTCATTTCCAAGGAAACTTATTCAATTAGTATCATGGGGAAATTTCCTTTGAGGGTTGGAAATTTGGGTTTCATGTGGATGGATAAATTATATAAAGGGAGGAGTTCTATATTTTTCATTTTTTGTTGCATTAGGAATTTTTGAGTTATTGAAAAATAATTCATTGTAATTATTCACTCATGTTAGTTGAGGGAGATGTGAATTTAATTACTGACTCGTTATTTCCAATTTGCTAAATAATACAAAATTTAGTTGTTTTAAACTATTAAAAAATCATATTCTAGGTTTAATATTGACAAAAAGAATGCTATGGATGATTGAATTACCTAATTAGATGATAATTCACAAGTGGATTTTCCTCCCCTCCAACTAAATCGAAATTTTAGAATAGTCCACGACACCCAATTCGCTCAAATTCGCTCCTGGTTTTCGCGTTCTTGATGGTAGAATGTGTCGCGGGTTTCGAGACTGTGTATATAAATTAATTTTAATTTTACAAATTGTGTACGCATTTTATAACTACATATTACGTACGCGTTTTGTAGTTATATAATGCATACACGATATGTTTTCCTATCCTACATGTCCCATGACATGTTAATCTTGGGTTTAACCATATCAAGTGCTATGTAGCAAAACCGCATTGTACCTTTATGTAATGTGATCATGTTTTCAAAAACTATGATTGCATCTAAAAGGCCCCTCATCTTCTTGCACTGACCCACCATGTAGCCAAACATGGATAGCTGAGTTTTGAACACGTTTAACTAGAAGAATATGAGGAATAAAAAAAATCTAAAGTGTCTTCCATTCAATCGCTATGTCTCAACCATTTCATCCCTATTGACCTGATCCAATCACAAACTATGTGGGTGTGGTACTATATTAGAATTTTAGGGTGGGCTGGGATCTATGTTTTTTCATATACGGATAGAATGAAACGAGTGTAATATCATGATTGATTTTATGGGATTCAACTCCAATCCATGTGGTTGTGCTAGTATATTAGAATTTTGGGGTGAGCT
>LPNX010271577.1:47524-68683 GCA_001517045.1 Pseudotsuga menziesii | reverse complement strand
ATATATATATCATACATTTTCCAAATCCAATTTTTTTATAATGAATTGTAATTTTCAAAATGTTCCATAACAAATTGAGATAGTTCAACATCTCATAATGTAGATCAAGTTGTTGAAGACATCATTGAAACCCACAATGAAACTGAAATCAATTCAAGCTTAGGTATGTATCTATATATGTGTGTATGCATGTTTGTGTAAATTTTCTAGTATATTTAATTCAATTCATGATTGAATTTTATTTTTAATGGTGATTAATAAATGTGAAATTTCTAGATTTTATCTTATGTATCTAATTTAGTATATTTTTTATATATGCTAAAATAACACTGAAATATATAGGTTCTTTCACCAATGATGATGAAATATTAGAAAACATTGATTCTGACAAATATGGGGAAAAAATAACCGAACATGTTGCACAATATCGTGCTATGCAATTTTATGATGATGTTCTCAAAAAATTATCAATAACAACACAAGCTCAAATTTTGAGATATCTGTTAGTTCAAAGAAGTTAAAATACACTACACCATTATTCCATATTTAAAAGGAGACAAAAGATTCAAAAGTGGAACATAATGTTTTAGAAAATATAAGCGTTGCAAATTTTTTTTGGAAAATCTATAAAGAAAGATACTAGGGCTACACATAGAGAAATTCAAACAACAATTATTTGAGCTAGTACTAGAGAAAAACATTTGACGACACAACTCACAAAACAATAGGAACCTTGGCAAAGTCATTGTTGTTAGGTTAAAAGCGAGCAACATTAAACATTACAGAGAGACACATATATAATGTGGTTCACCCAAATGATGGGCTACGTCCACAAACAAATTTGCTAGTCCTTTTATTTCAGTCCAGAAAGATGAAGCGATACGCCTTGCAGCAAAACCGTTGCACTTCCTCTTCACGCTCTCACAGTCTCTCTTCCAGCACAATACAATGTCCACATCCAGTATAATTACAATGGAGCCTCCTCAAGCCTTATAAAGGATTAATCACATGCAATACCATGGGACAATACCATGGGATACAACAAACCATGTGCCCAAACCATGTGCAAGACCTAAACCACCTTTGACTCAATCCCAAGTCAAGGTTAACCCTAACAATACCCCCTTTAAACTTGACTTGGAGTAATCACCAACTCCCCTCAAATATTTACAGAGGAATCTTACATACACCCCCCTATCACCTAGGTCTATCTCCTGACTTTATGAGTGAGTTACCATGGGTATGCATGCCTTACCAGGTCTTACAGCCATATGCCCATTTACATGCAAACCGCTCCATTACATTTTTTTTTCATGTGCCTTCATGGTGACTACACCATCACCATCCGTTACTTCATCCTCTCGCTTTCCATGCTCGCTTCCTTGCTCATCTTTTGCCATGCTCCCTTTGTACCTACATCCAAACTCTATCATTGATGTCCATATAAAGAAAAATCCATCTACCGGATTACATGGCTCATCGGCCGCTATAACTGCCAGTTCTCTAGGAATTCTCTTCACATACATGGCTCATCAATATTTGTCCCAAAACTGAGATTAAACTATCTCACATTTCTCCCGCAATCAAAGACTCAACATCTATGATCCACATCAAGCTAGGCTACGAGTACACCTACCACCCTCGTACCTACCTAGTGGTTCTTTCCACACTTGATGCAACATCCCTTCTTTGCACATAAGAGGGATACCTTGTGCTTTTAGCATCCAAAGAAATCCAAACTTTCCTAAGGCTAAGTTTTACATGGACCAAAAAATTACTGCTAGGGTGTCGGGTACCACCGAACATGCACCCCACAATTTGATTCAACATAGAAACACCAACGAGCATAACCAAGCCAAACCATGGCTCTGATACTAGTTGTTAGGTTAAAAGCGAGCATCATTAAATAAAAATATGTGAGAAAATAAACATTGCAAGCAACATTCAAGATAGACACACAATATACCCTAGAAACCCCATGCGGGGAAAACCAACACCAATGAAGATCTTCATTACATGGCCAAAACCGGCCATCCAGGCCAAATGAGCTAGCCACCGCTCACCTCCAGGCCTATTTACAATGGAGCCTCCTCAAGCCTTATAAAGGCTTAATCACATGCAATACCATGGGAAAATACCATGGGCTACAACAAACCATGTTCCCAAACCATGTGCTAGACCTAAACCAACTTTGACTCGATCTCAAGTCAAGGTTAACCCTAACAATTGTGCAGACATAACAAATTAATATTGCAAATATATGAAAATGATGAGCTTTCTTGTAGGTAAATTATTTGTAGACATCCTTTCAAGGATAGAATGGGAGAAGGTGTTAAAGATAATGTACATAAATATTGGTTGGCACATGCTCGAGTTTCACCAATTGCAAGGGATTTGATATGATGAAGAGTATATCACGAAATGAATATGGAACCCATGCAAAACATATATTGGAAATTCCACAAATACAATTGTTCAAAAAATTCAAGGAGGATAATCATGGAATTAATATGTCAATCAATACATTTGTGAAACATAAACCATGCTATGTTAGACTTATTAATGTTTGTGACACATGTTGTTGTCGTTATCATATGGAATTTGAATTATATTATGATATTTTTATTGAATTTCGTAAAATGTTTTGGTCAAATTCAACTCCTCCTCCCACAATACACGAATTCATATATGATATTCTATGTGAGAGAGGCCATAATGAAGTGTTTTACCATAAGAAATATGTCAATGGAAAACAATGTGATTATTGTGGAAATATAGCTTTATTCCACTATAAATATCATATTGATAATGACCAGTCACTGTTAAATGTAACTGTTAACTAGAGGATATATGGATATATCAATTACGGTACAAGTTCTAGTGATCTTCCTTCTAGAAGAATTGATTTGCGAGAAAATAAAATATGTGTGACATATTTTCCTAAGAAATTTGAAAAAGAAATTTATAAATACACCAAGCATTCACATAGAGAACGATGGAAAAACATTCAATTTAAATAGTCTCGTGAATTTTTCCACCTAGAAAAATTTTGTTTGTGGTTTATTTTTTAGAAAACTATAGACTTTCTCCACAAAAGGATATACAAAGTGAATACTATAATTTTGACCAAGTTTTTATGTTTGTCCATATTCTATATAGACATGTTGAGCATGACATTGATGGAATTGAAAGCATGATTTATAGTTAAGATGTCATCAAAGAAAATATTTTTAGTGATGATCGTAGACATGATACACGTTCTGTACAACATTGTATTGCATTTTTTTTCTATGAAATAATCAAAACACATGAAGTTAAATTCAATGAACCTTGGATATGGTCAGATGGATGTGCATGTCAATTTAAATATTCAAAATCATTCTTTTGGTTATGTTGAATTCATAAAGCATCTAAAATTATATGTCGTTGGAATTTAATTGAAGCTAGTCATGGAAAAGGAGAACAGGATGGTGCAGAAGCATGTGTAAAACAAGAACTTTGAAGATTGAAAATGAATAATTCTTTCGCGTGATTTATTTCTGTTATTGAATTTTTCAATGAGTGTCAATTAAATCTAATCCATGACTATAATCAATAATCAAAAGTTGTGCATAGGTATGTTTACACATATTTTTTTTTAATTTATATTAATTGTACAGTTAAAAAAATATTATTTGCAAGTCTTAAATATATATTTAAAACATTTGTACACTATGATTAAAAATTGTCCTTCATGAGTTGTTATATCACAATTGTTTTTGGATTATTGGAATCCAAGATATAGATATATCAATTCCATAGGACACTAGCACCACACATGGGACTTTATATTTGCACTCTATTCAAACAAAATCCTTCCAAAATGTGTTTACATTTTATAGTAGAAAGCAATCATGATTTTAACCTATTTGCATTGAAAATGTTTAATCTTTAGAAGCATTCGAAAACATAATAAACAACTATGTAAAACATTGGAAATACACAGAGATTAATCCAAAGGGGAAAATGACACTTGCAAGCTCAGAAGAATTAGAATAAGAAGAAATAGTAGTATCATCCCATGGGGATAGAATTCCATATCTTGTCAGAGAAGGTAATGTAGTAAACTAAAAGTGTTCATTGTTCATTTTATATAAAGTATGTATAGAGTACAAATTATTTTTTCATTGTTCATTATCGAATCAAACCCTTATGTTCTAATATTCCTTTATATTGATCAGATGAATTATCCAATAAAGAGTGAGATTTGATCTGTTGCTATAAGGATGAATCATTTCTTTTTACTTGCATAATTTGTCAATTATGGTCACTCATTAAACCAACTAGATGTAACTATAAACAAGACCCTCAATTTAGGTCACTTTTGGCTTTTCTCCCTCCTTTGAGGACCCTGACCTAGGTTCAGTCCCTTTTGCTTAGCGCAACAAAGCCCAAGATATTGACCCGATAGAGCAGAGCTCAATCAAAAACACCTGCGATGTAGATGTAGTATCACCCTAGATATCTTTCTTATTAGGTAACTACTAGAACCATGTTTCCGTAGATGGGTGGGAGATTTTTGGTACCTCGGTCCCTTACCAAGGATCTCAAAAAATAATGTGGGTGGATTATTTATACTTACTATGAAAATTTAGAGCACGAACCAACTTCTCTTATGCAAATATTATAACAATAACCTTTTTGCAGCATAATCATATTCAACCGATACAATGCAGATGATATACATCTATTCATTCATAAGAAAATCTATAAGCATTCATTCAATGCAACAATTATACATGTAACTCAAACACATTCAGCATTCACACATATACACATAATATGATGTGGAAACCCATCTGGTAAAAAACCACAAAGGTTCTCTTCATCTGCGATGAGAAATACATGCACCTTTTTTCTGCACACTAAGCTGCAGACTTTTATCTAGGTCTTCTTCTCTATCTTTATAGACTCTTTATTCCTTTCATGTTCTATGATCTTCTCTTTTGCTCTCTTTCTAATCAACTCTACTAATAACCAACACACAGTCTGGATCAACTCAACTTCTCCTACACTTTTGTGCACTTAGCTGCATACTCTTCAGCTCATATGCACTAAGCAAACAATAGCATACAAAAAATATAGAGCAATTAAAAATATAACAATATAGAGATAACAACAGAAAATTTAACCCGCATACATCTTGGGTTCCTTCTTTTATAGAGTCTTTTACAGACTCGTTATAGACTATTTTCCTGTTTCTTTCTTAGATGAGTTCCTATACATAGCCAACAGTTTGTCTTTCTTTTTCTAGTAACACCTAATAGTAGGCACTAATGGTTTTGCTTACAAATATATCTTCATATGTGTGGTTTCTACTTACTCTAGCAAAAATCATACCCACAATCTTTATGGCCTGTCACTTTCTAACCAATATGCCTTACTTTCATTTTCCAGTCACTATGCCACTTGCTCTCCTTCTGGTATTGTTATTTTGTCCCATCTTCCCTTGTCACATTCCTTTCATCTGTCGCAACTTCCTCTTATGTTGCACATCTTCCTTCATCTCCCTTCATGTCACTACTTATGTTGCATCTCCTTTCTCTTATTTTTCCTTCCTGTCACTACTTCTTTCGCAAATCCTTTCTCTTCTTCTTTAGCTCTTCGCCATACTTAGACACAATTATAATTGAATTATGCTTTTGTTTTCCTAGGCCCAATAGGCCCCGAACACTCACCTATGGCTCATTTTGAGCCACTCGAAGCTATTCCTCCTTTTCTTTACATGTGCTGACTTTAGTGTGAAAATATTCCAATATTTTTGCCACTCACTCTGCTTTCAGCTGCACTTCTTCCTCTGTCTTCTTCAATTGTTCCAGAAGGACGGAACTGACATGTTCTAACATTAACTTCTCTACTGATGTCACTACTTCATGCACCTTCTGATGTACATGATGAATGATTCTTGTAACTCGTTCCTCTTCATCCTGCAACTCTTCCACGCTTTCCACACGATGATGTTGTTGTGTGTGCAACATTGTTACTTGCTGCAACAATTTCCTCATCTCCAATGCCTTAGCCATTTTATTCACTAAGGGTAGCTACTTCATGTCATTCCTTATCCGAGAAATTTTTTCTTCAACCAAATTCATCTCAATTGAAAGTTTCTTTGAATCCTCATCATCCATTAGTGCTTCCCAAGTCTGAGATACTTGGTCGACAAACTTGGCACATATTGTTTCTGCTTCTTCTAAATTATTCATAGCTTTAATTGTTGTGTCTCTTCTTTCCTCTATTATGTGGGTATGTGTGCTTTGTTTTACCTTCTCTTCAAGTTCTGCTACTTCCTTCAGAGGTTTTCTGCTATTTCTTCAAGTTGAGCGACTTTGGTGTCTGGTGCCATTTCTTTCGTTATTCCATCTTCTGCAAATTTTTTACAAGCCATATGTACTGCCTTGTCGATTCTTTAATGTTTTTATTCCCATGTAATCATCTTCTGGTCCATTTCATGTACTACTAGTTTCATCTTCTTGATACTTTTTTTTGCGGCCTTTGCTTTCTTAGCCAAGGTATGTTCTTACACTTTTTATTTTTGTAACTACAACACTATGTATTGCATATACTTCAGTCATCTCCATTAACAATAAATCTATGGTTATCTGGACGATGTCCCTTGAAACATCATTAAACTCTGGAATTCATAGATCAACAAATCCTCCCAACACTTCCACTTTTATTGGTGGAACTAGAACTGTTGTTCCAATTTGTTCCACTTTTGAAGTCTCTGGTAAATCCTACGACTCAGTGGTTGGGGATGAATAGTCTACAACAATTTTAACATATTCAACTACTTTACACAAAAAATTGAGAAGATTAGTAATTGTACCTTAAATCTCTTCTTGTTGCTCCTCTATGGTTTTGAATCTTTTCTATGCAGCTTCAGCTATTGCCTCCGTCGTCATTTGCACGTCTTCACAGTCCAAGTTGATGGTATTTGCATTTTTGTAAGCCTTCATCTTCTTCTTTTTCCTTCAAGACTCTACTTGTTCCCTCTAAGGTTCTTCCTCTTTCTTTTATATTTTTGGGTCTGTCGGGGTTGAAATGGAATGACTCTCTACTGAGTCCAAATCCTCTAGTTCATTTTCTTGTTACTTCCCCTCATCTGGAGATAGTGGGTTCTATTTTTGCAGTTGTTCTTCCTCTTGCCGTAGTTTATTTTCTGGCACTGAAATGCACCATTCATGTGATCAGTCATCAACAATTTCTTCAACCTCTTCCTCTATAATTAAGAATTTTGTCGGCAAATTTTGACGTTGTTGATCCTGTCATAGTTGCATTTTTACATGGTGTGCACCAATCTCAAATCTAACAATTTGACAAAAATTTTAAACAGTGTTGTCATCTAATCTGCACATGTTCTTTACCTTGTCCCGTATAGCTTCACCATGCATAAAGAATTTAATGTTATTTTCTGTCTATCATGCCCTTTTTTCCTTATCGAACCAAAGGTTCTGGTATCTCACTCCTCTGCAGTTCACTGACAGATCTACCCTTTGGTATTTTGGTGGGTCGGATCATGTTATAAATGAAATTAAAATTAACAACCATGAGTAGTGAAATGGCCTACCCTTTTCATGCACATCAATGGAATCTTGTAGTAGCTCATTCACCAAGAACTGACACCAATTGATCTAAGCTTCCTCCGTGCAGAGTTTCTTGAGATAAATTACCCCCGCAGTACATTGCTCTAGACACATCTTGCGTAGTAGCTTTGCGGCCAACACCTTTTCCATAAAGGAGATGGTATAATTATTAATGGAGTTGATCTAAAATCCTCTTTTAGCTCTTACTGCATCATATTTTTCCTTCATCTATGTAACTGTCCTCTCTTCTTGATCCTTCTTGAGAAGTGGCACTAGGTCCATTCCTGTGAATGGTAGGCCTATGATGATTGCAATAAGTTCAACATCTATAGGTATATGATTTCCAAGCCATAGGAACCCACCATGAAATAATATCAGCAACTACTTAACAAATGTGTTTATTGATATGTTGCGGCCAAAATGTGGTATATATAACAATGATTAATATGCCAGACTGGTCCAATCCTCTATCCCATTCCTTTGCAACAAATCACTTGGGAACCTCGGTTGTGTCATGTACAGTATCCATGTATTTTTGGTGGTCTATTTCTCCGTGCTTCTTCATATCATGATCAACAAAATATAGCTTCCTCAAGTTTGGCATTATATCCATCAATGCCTTCACTCCTTTTGGCACCAATGGTGCTATCAGCGGGGCTCCTGTCTACTTTGGAATTTTAACTTTTGGTGTATCAGTGCATCTAGGAAGGATATAAGGTGGCATCAAATTTATTTTCTCAGAATCTTCATCCTGAAGTGGGGTTGGTGTTGGGGTCATGGTTGGTTTTCCCCTCCTCTTCATGTTACCAGTGTGTTTTTCCCATGCGGTTTAAGACAGACCTGGTCTATCTTTTCCAAACAACCTAACAAGATTATTCTTCACTACTGGAGTGGTCTTTGTAGCAGCTGGTGCCACCTGCTAAGTGGTTGGTGGGGCCTCCTCTTGTGGTGGGACATATCCAGTTGTATCTTCCATGACTATGGCGGGTGATGCGGGCTCAAAATTGTTTGTACTTTTGTTGGAAATGGAAATGACCATGCTACAAAAAAATTATTGGGCTCTCAAGGTTGAGGACACAGTATCTCTTCTCTCTTGCAAACATAATGAAAGGATCCTTGGTCACGAAGTCTGATAGTATGAAACAATTTTCCCTAGCCATTCTTCACACGTGTGAACAATTAATTAGGAAGGAATTTGTCGTTTCATGAACATGGGCATATTGCTAACTCATTATCGAAACTTTTATGTGATGCTGCCAATTATCTGTCACTTTAAATGGTAGTTATTTCCATAAAACTAGACGTGACCAAAAAACATGTTGTCATATTTTATCGGAGTTGTGAAAGTGATGACATCCAACCTCTCCTGTCATATTTTATCACTTTTTTTTTCTATTTTTTTTATTTTTTTTATTATGAGACCAAGTCACAGTTATCAAAATAAGGTTTAATTCGACTCCCATTTACATGTGAGCCAAAAATTACTTTCTTGATCTTAGGAGTTAGAAATTGGTCACTAGAAATTCCAACTCCTTCCACTGCACACATACCTTCTGATTAAGGTATGTTTATCTCAAGCCTGGATCATCATCATCCGTTTCCCCTGTAATATTGTAACATTCCATCCAGTGGTGGACTGTCATTCTATATTGATGGAATTTTGTGGTTGCGATCGATATTTCTTCAAATATATTTTCCTTCATTTTCTACAACACAACATCAATTGTCGGGTGCTCACTTGCGAACCCAAATGTATGGGTGAATCTTGTGGCTAACTCTTCCCATTCAATAGTTCATCTTTGCAGCTCTACTGATGTGTACCAATTCTTTGGTACCATTTCCAATCTATTGATCAATCGATGAACCCACTCTTTTCACTCATATTCCTACCATGTCATGTGACAATTCTCAATATGATCCATAGGATATGTCAGTCCTTTATACATCTGATCATAATAACTGATTCCTCCCCAAATCTAATCTCTAGTAATCTTTTACACTGTCTCCATTCAGATATAGATTGTTTATGTGTACCCCACCATCAAGAGGGTGTAGCTTTCAGCACAAAGTCCAAGGTAGATAATCATTATGATTCTGTAACTTTTTATTCAAACTCTACTAGAAAATATGCAACATTGAGTAATCCTTTATATGTATTAAACTCGCCTTGGATCCTACCCTTCAAAAATACTATTGTGATTCTTGCACATTTTCTCATGGATACTTCATTAAGACTCATGAGGCGTGTTTTTCCAATTTTCCCGTGCATCACCTGAATTGGATGTGCAAGGGATTACACTTCGCTAACTCATCTTTCCATCAAATGTTGAATTTATATCATATTCTCTTAAAGACATGATATTATACAACTAATCCAAGTAATTTCCTTATTTTTCACTATTTACTGGCTCAATATATCTCTACCCTTCAAGCGAATCAATTAGTGCGACCACCCTTACATCAGAATATTCAAGTGAAAAAGTCATTTTCTTAAAATTAATAATGGTTTGGTTGTCTATCTCCCAATGGATTCTGATAAAGTGCAGGGTATGGGTTTGTTTCATCGACAATGTAGCTTACTTCAAAGTATGCATATGTCCTTAATCCTTCAATGTCTATAGAAACTTGAGTTAGTATATCAATTGGTAGAACCTTCGGCTAGTTCGTGAGCCTTATCTGAATGGGAGACCAGTCCAGTCATGACTTATTCATTCTATCCCATGTGTTTCTATCAATATGTTAACATCTGGTCCCAGATCTAATAAGCTATAATCCATATCATAATCTCCTATATATGTAGTCAATAGGAGTTCTCGTCCTATCTTTGGTCTCTTCAGGTCACATACCATCTGGAGTTTCTTCTATAAGTGTTGTCAATTATGCGACAACATCTTTATCATTGATTTGTGCTAAACAACTTCTAAAAAATATTGAAGCTTACTAACCTTTTTCATTGGATGCTTCCTGAGTAACTATTCCAATCATTCGGGCATGGTCTTTAGTTATCCAGATGTCGACGTTTGATTAGCATCAACAAACTTGGGTTGTACATCCAAGAATACTTCCTTCTCCTTCTAGAAATCTAGTGGGTATTTCTTTTGTGTTGTTGGTCATACCTGTGGTTGTCCATGCTATGTATTTTGCTATGATCCTATCGCAACACCTCCTCTTGTAACCACAATGATGTTAGGTTCTCTTGGCTCAGTAGAAATCATCTGAATATTCTGGTTAGGGTTTGGATTTTGATTAGGATGATTCTGATTAAGAGATATAGGAAGTCTGTAGTCTTCACATGGCACCATAAAAAATAAACCTTTCACTCATACTTCATTGGGATGATTTCTACAAAATATGGAAGTGCAGGATGTAGTAGAAAGAACCAACTCACGCAAAGGATTAGAAAGTGAAAAATTTTCATCATGGGAAGGATCCATAGGGGTAGGATTATGCATATCCCTCAAAAGTGTGACACTTTCCTCATATGTTGGTTCCAAGATAGTGGAATCATGAACTACTTCCAAAAGTGTGTAACCATTATCAAGAGGCAGCTCAAGATCCTCTTCCACCACAATAAGTGATTGGCTCCCATCAAGATCATATTCAAACACATCAAGAACTTGTAATCTTCCATGTTTATCATGATCCATCATGTCATGAGAATCTTTCAATCAATCTACCATATGACAATCTAAAACATAAGAGGAATAACAAGTATCTTGCAAACTCTTAAGAAGTTACTCATTTTGAGTTTTGAGCTGATGAATATCCTCATTATTATTCATGTATGATTCTTGTAACCATTCATTAAGCTCAACCAAATTATTTCTATAAAAAAATAAAACACATGAAATTACCTTCAATGTTGCACATTGCTCTTTGAATCTTCTCCATGTATTCAAGGAAGGATGGATCCTCCAATGAAGAAACTTTCCAACAAGAATTTGACACCAATGCTTTAGTGTCATTGAGTAATTGGGGTCAAATTATTCAATACAATAGGAATCAGCTGGGCATATCTAACTAATAGTCAATTAGATCGATGGTCGATAGGATCAACACACAGGTGAAATGAGAGGTAGTTAAACGATTAAAACTAAACCACTTATACTATGAAAAAAGCACTCGACACGGTTCTCATTTCTCTCTCTCCTAATTTTAGTAGTTATTTTTACATCCATTTAAAAATGGGTTGATACAAGTATCACACATTTTCATTTTAAGGCATTTTTTTGGACCTTTGAATCATCTTTACCATAAAATATTATTGATTTCTATTTTCAAGTGTGATTTTTATAAATTTAACAAAATAACATACATTTAGTAGCAAGTTATATTGAAAAGCATATACATTTTGCATTTTTTTCTTTAAAGTAAGACATTTTTATAGACAAAATACGACTTTTTAATTGACAAAATTGTAGGAAATTCGATAAAATAATGATATTTAAAACTATTTTCAATGTATTTTCAAAGTTTTTTGTATAAAAATGATACTATTTCATACTATTTTCCAAAAAGTTTCGATTCGCATAAATCCAAGAAAAACAATACCATATATTTGTAAATAACATATTAAAAACAATATATGTGGAACTTTTATTTTTAAAATAAAGTATGAAAGTCAAAATGGTACTAATATATCTTATCAAAAAGTTGTCAAATTTAACATTTTATTCAAGACATGAAACTAATCAACAATATCTTGGAGGTCAAATTCTTCATCGAAATTGGAATTTTCTAGAGCTTGGCTTTCCTTAGGGACATTAGTGTCCTATTCCATTGGGTCTTCTATGTCTACAAAATCCCAAAGTGACCGTTTCCCAACATCCCTCCTAATATTAAAAATATTAAACCCCCTCCACACCCCTAGCCGCTCCCCTAACATTATATTAATTTTTTTTTAAATTAATCCCATGTCCAACCACCTAAACCCCCCCTAACATTACATTAAAATAAATTTAAAAAAATTAAACCACCCCCAAACTCCCTAAACCCTCCCCAATATTACATTAAAAAAATACCCCCCTAGTTCCCTAAACCCTCCCCAACATTACATTTAAAAAATAATAAAAAATAAATTTAAGAACCCCCAAAAATATTATGTTAATACACCTAAACTAAAAATAAATAAAAACCCCATAATTTCTACCTCCCCTTCCCACCCACCTACCCTTCTCTTCCTCCTCCCTCCCCCCTCCCCCCTCCCGATCGCTCCCTTCTCCTCCATCCCTGTCATTCATTTCTCCTACCCCCTTCACCTCCCTTTTCCTGTGACCCTCCAACTCCTCTCTCCCACCTCTGTTTCTCCACTTTCCATGTGCCTCCCTTCTCCTCCCTCCCCCATTTCTCCCTTCTCCCTCCTCCCTCCCCCTTTATGGTTGCTTCCTTCTCCTCCCTTGTGTGGCTCCCTTCCCATGCGCCACTCCACCTCCTCCCTACTCTCTTTCCCCCGCAACTCATATTCCCCACTAGTCTCATCCCCCACATCGCTCCAAATCCCCTTCTCTCTCATATATTTCATCCCTTCTCAACCTGTCACTTCTCCCTACTCCCTTCCTCCCTCCGCTCAAAACCATCCCTTCCTCGCGGCCAACCCTACTCCCCCTCCTCGTCCCTTACCATCCCCCTTCATATGGCTCCTGAGAATAACACCGCCAATGAGGGGAGACCTTTTGGTACCCAAGGGAGTGGATCTCTAGCCAATGCTACATTATAGGAGGTGGAGAAGGGGGGAGGGGAAGGCAGGCAGAGGGGGAGGAGGATCGGACACGGGGAAGGGAGGGTTGCGGGGGAAGGGTGGAAGGGAGGAGGGAGGAGTAGAGGAGGGATATTGGACTAGTGGGGAGGTGGATATAAATGTGGGATGGGAGGTTCATGGAAGTGGAGTGGCGGGTGTAATGTCCCTTTTTTAATTTTTACTAAAATGCCCAATTTTCCAAATTTTCACAATTTTTGCTCTTGACTAGTCTTAGTGTCTTGATCTCCAAATTGGCCCAAGTGCTCCCAAATATTCAGAGAAGGTGTATGATTGATATAATAACTTAATTATTATTTTCATGGATTTATCATGGCCCTCCAATAAATTCTACAAGTTTTTACTAAATTCTGAATAAGATAGATGGTTTTATTAGCAATTTTGGGGCTCAAATCCCCCCCGGGTAATTGTCGGAATGGCCTCCAAAATGTATAGAAACCCACTCAAATTGTAAAATTGAGGAATATTATGTGTATAGGAAATCAACAGGGACTCATATGATGAACCAATAGAAATCCCATGGTTATTATCACTTCCTTCAATCATATATATAAACTAGTTTTGAACCCTTGGGGAAATGAGATGCAATTTAATCCAATGGTTATGGAATTCGACCCAATGGCCACAAAATATCAGTTAGTGAATATTAAAATTCAAATATTCTTCACTAATAGTCCATTCATGCATGAATAATCAATATTTTACACAGCCATTTAAATCTATCAATATTATAAGAGTTTGCAACAAATTAGAAGTGGGAAATGGCATTGTTTCTTTATTACTGATCAATAATACATAAAATATCTTGGCATTTAGACCAGATAAATTTATTAACAGAGAGAGAAGTTTATTTACATCAGAATACAAAATTCTGGAGCAAGAGGATCTCCCTCAAAAATATAAATGGCTCACCAAGTGTGCCTCACTCCATCGGGCGGAAATATAGTGAAAGAATGTGAGATGGGAGGGGGGATGAGCTGAATCCTAAAGTGTCCATGAGCTACTGTATATGCACCTGTATATTATAAATCCATTAAATATTCTTGAAATACCTGAGTGGCCTCTCCAATCACCAATTAGGATGGGAATCTTTCACCCTCAAAATTGGCTCAAGCATGAACTAGTCACTCACTAGCTCTCTCTCTTCACAGCAACAAATTTCACAACTGATACAAAATCCCCTTCTCATGGTTGATCCCTGTATTTTATAAACATTAATGGTATCCTCATCTTCCAAATACATCCATAAACCAAACATAAGTCGAATTGGTGTGGTTTCTCATGCTATTCCATGTGGCCTCTCTCTTCACCTTCCATGTTCTCCCAAATTGAGTAGGAACCCATTGGGCTTCTCCAAATCACATGAGAGCTCTATTGGATGCTCTATTTCCACCTGATATGTCAAATATGCCAGATGTCATCCTTCAGATCTGACTTGTGTCATAACTGTCATATAATCTCCATCATTGGTGTCATAGATGTCATAAGTGTAAGGGGAATCTAGTCAAGTGTCCATGAAACTCCCCATTTGGCTCTTCCTTGCAAGTGTAAGCTACACTTCATCCCAAATTCGACCTATGAAGTATATGGAAAAGTGTATTGACCTTATAATCCATCCAAAACATTAGTATTTCCATATATTTGAGATTGCAAGAGGTGGATGCCATTTAACATAGGAATTCTAGCTTGAGTGGACCCCATAGTCTCCCTATGTCTCCATTTTTCTTAGCCATTTCATTATTCACTTGCATTCATTTAATTGAATTTATTAAATAAATATTTTATTCCTTCTAATTTATAAACATCATTTATTAGCTCCCTTATTAACTTCCCAATGTTTCCACCCAACCTAGGGAACTAGTAGGATTGATGGAATTTTCCCACTATGCAATTATTTTAAAATGGGGATATTACAGTGGGTTGGTGGAGGGGTGCATGAGGGAGGATGAGGGAGAAGTGGGGGAATAGGGAGGAGGGATATGGGAGTGACAAGGAGGTGCAACCATGCGGTGGAAGGGTGTGGTGGAGAAGTGGAGTGACAGGTAGGTGGAGGGGCACACTAGCGAGGAGAAGGGAGTGACAAAGGAGGAGGAGGAGGGAGCAGAGCTTCACTCCCTTGGGCACCAAACATCCACCCCTCACTTTCAGTGTGGTTCTTAGAAACTCACCGCCAGTGGGGGGAAACCCTTTCATGCCCAAGGAAGAGGATATCCAACAAAAATGATGGTAGAGGATGGCGGAGGATGGGGAAGGAGGGATAAGTGAGGGAGGTGGTAGGTTTTTTTTTTAATTTAAGAAAATAAAAATGAATTATGTTTTGTGGGGGGCTAATTTTTTTTGGAGGGGTTTAATTTTATTTTTTTATATAGTGTTTCTTTTTTGGGGGGTAAAGGGATTAGGGTGTCATGTCCCCATGCCTCCGACCGGTGAAGAGGACGCGACTAAAAGCTTCAAACACCCAGGCTAAGAGCCCCGTGAACATGTACAGGCATAAAATTTGCAGAAACAGAATGCTAAAAGAAAATGCATTGTAGTATAACATGCATAAACACAATTGTTTATCATACATAGCTATAATTATTTATCTTGCACAGCGGAATCAACATGCATTCACACAAGCATTCATTTTAACATGTTCATCATTTTCATATCATTGACAGAAAATATGGTTGCAGAAGTAAAAATGGGCAAGATTACTTATCTTATGAAAACTTTGCTTTGCAACCAGCTACGTCGCTACAACGCTCCACCCAACCATAGGCCGGCGTGCTCCTTAATCTCTCAGCAACGCTACCACCCCCGAGTTGGGCATGATTATCCAAGGAATAAGGGAACTAGCAGGCTTACACATAGCCAAGGATATACAACACACACAGCCAAGCCAACAAAGTTGGGTTTATCAGGCCATCAAGGAGTTGGGAAAGGCTAAATGCTAAGCTAGTGAGCTCATTGCAGAGCCAAGAACACCTACACCAGAACTAGCCTGACCTCTAAGACACCCAAACACACCCAACACAAGGAATCAGTCCCTTCTCCACTACACAGTCCCTCAGGCCCTGCATTCCCTTCCAGTGCTATTCAGGGGTGATGGAGAAGAAGGCCAGCCCTCTAGCTCTGTCTGTGTGGTTTCCAGCACCAGGTTTATCAAGCAACCCAAGCCAACATCCCTGCTCCTTACACAGTCCGAAGACCAACCATTTCACGTATGAAATCAATTATATATCACAGCTTAAACAGGGAAAAGACTCCCCAACGAATTACACAGTCCCAAACACAACAACAAACACAATTCCAACAGGGGGAAACACCACAGCTCCAAAATGCATTAGCATGCATATTACCAATGACGTGGGGAAACAACGATCCATTTTGCACAACCAATGCTGCTGGGAAAAAAATATGTACGCAGACCACAATGGGGACGAATTTACAGTCTCACGACCAGTGCGTGAAAAACTACAATCCAGAACCCATGAATCAGCCCGTGAGTAAAGGATACAGCCACACTATTCACAAATCCGCAGAAGAAAACCACGGGGGTAAAGCCAGGAAATTCTTGTGCGTGAGGAGGAACACGAATTCCATTCCTGCGTGAGGGTGAGCAGCTTACAGAGAGGACGTGAAATTGGATGTGCATGAGTAACAGCAATGTCATGGAGAGGAGAATGGTATTGCCTGCGTGAGTGAAGAGTGCATGAGAGCTTCTTGCTGGTGGAGTGTGCGTGTGGGTGAGGGCTGACAGTCCTTCCACCCCACTCCCGAAACCATTAACTGCCTCAACCACCAGCATCCTTTCTTAATGAAAGTGGTTGGAATAAGCAAGGGAAGAAGACACATGGGTATTTTCCCTCTTGGCCCCAAGGTTTGACAAATTTCCCCACATCCTTATCCTTGTGAAAATCATGCCCCTTTCTCATTTTAGTTGCCGTGATCATAGCTGGTCGGATTCATTTAATTAATTATAGATGCATATTTACATGATGACCATCATAATATATGCCGCATGCCCCGATATACCATTGGTGACAAATTCAAATCCAAAACATAACATAACCAATCAATGGTGGGGCCTTGGCCTTTAGCTCCGCACCATGATCATTTAATATATACATCATGTACATCTAATGCAACGGGGTCAAAACCGGGGCATTACATAGGGGGGTTTAGATTTATTTATTTATTTATTTTTAATGTAATGTTATTGGGGTTTAGGTGGTTAGTAGCAGGGGAGGGGTGTTTAATAAAAAATTTCTAATGCATTGTTGTGGAGATGTTAAGGGGGGATAGGGAGAGGTTTAGAATTTATTTTAAATTTATGTTAATGTAATGTTGTTATGGGATTTACAACGTTAGTAGAGTAAGGGGAAGGTTGATTTATTTGTTTCAATTTCTTTTAATGTATTGTTTTGGAGGGGTTAAGGCGGATAGAGGGGGTTTAGATTATTTTTTTTTAATGTAATGTTGTTGGGGGGTTTGGGGGGAGGGTGTTTTATTTTGAATTTTTTATTATTATAATGTTGTGGAGGGGTATTTTTTTTATATCTTTTATTTTTATATAATTTTTGGGGGGGGAGTTAGCATGTTAGGTTTTAATTTTATTTTTATTTTTTTATTGTAATGTTGGTTGGGTTAGGGGGTTTAAAGGGGCTATACTGATTATCAAGCATTTTCTTCCAAAAGGAGCTATAAGATGGGAGTCTGCTAAACCAAACCATAGATCCAAAAGGAATATGACATCTAAAATGATGGACATATATGTAGACTGAGAAGGTGCACCCATTGATAATAGAGAAGAATACAGGTCATCAACATCTTCACCAAGTCCTTCATCTGCATAAAATGTAGATTATGACAGGGTGTCTGAATCCATGGATGGATTTGAATAATTTCAAATGGAACATTTTAGATGTTTTTGATTAGTATAATGTTTGTAATTGAAACTCTAAAGGATATTTTGAATATTTACCTAAATCATTTGTTATTGTATTGTCTAATATATGATTTCATTATGAATCACATCATAATTTCTTTGATTTTATATGGTTAAAGTGGTGAAGTTATTTATGAAATATTTTTGTTTGTTTAATATACAAGTTTCAAAAAAGTTGTAAGTTATCTCTTGGAGAAAACAATATTTTTCCAATTTAGGGGTTGATTTTAAAGTTTTTGTAAACAACAGTATGGGATGTTTAGTCCATGGATCTAGTTTTTACCTCGAAAAAAAAACATGTATACTAGTATCAACACTTTTCTATTTAGGGGTGTTTTTGGTGTTTTTTAATGCAAAAATCATCATTTTTATGGCTAGAGTTCTCGTTCTTAGTATAAATTTCTTGTTTGATAGTATAAGTGCTTAGTGGTGATCACTTTCCAAAAAGTGATATTTGATCAGACAATGGATATTTACAATGTACACACGTAGGGCGAGCCTGACCATGCACAAAAGGTAATACCGCTCGATATGTGTGGCTAACTTTTATTGGTCACACATGCTCGAGGGTCATTTTTAAGACTGCTTAGTGAGTGTGCGTTACCACCTTGGAAAATGAGAGTGGATTTTGCACATGATAAAGTGATGTCCCACCACTAGTGTGATTCATCCATGTCAAGTCATTTCAGCTAGGTCAACTGTCAGAGGTCATGTCACACACTCCCCAAGCCATTAATGTCCCTCCAAGTGTTTTTTCGAATTTGCAAACCTGTTAAATGTCCAAATTTGTCGATTGTGTAGGTAATTGTCATTCATGCATGTGTATAACCCATTAACAAAAACCCTATGTGCAAAGGAAATCTAGGCATGGATCCAGTCAATAGCCCAAACAAAATCCTCCCGCCACATCATATTAATCGAGTAAATCATTTTAAACCCACTTGTGTCCAATTTTATCACTGAATTAATATTTTTTACCATAGATAATAACCTGGTAAACTACTCCCCAAACTCGAAACTTTCACTGCTTGGATGTCTCAATTAAACCCTGAAACAACCTCAAAACCTCTTCCAACCGATAATTTAACCATATTCAACCACCAAGATGATATTAAAGGCCTTAACAAAGTTGGAATTCTCACAATATATGGAGAGCTATTCTTATATGTTCCTTGTGATCCTCCTCCATCTTTGAATAAATTAAGATTTCATCTATGAATATGAGAAAAAAATTATCTAGGTACTTACTAAAAATGTTGTTCATAAGAAACATGAATGTAGAAGGTGCATTGGTGAGGAAAAAATGCACTACTACAAACTCGTGGTATCAATATTGTGTTTTGAAAGTAGTTTTATGAATTCCTTGATCTCTAATTAGAATCCGACGATATCTAGATCTAAAATCTCTAATACAGTAGGAATCAACTCGGCATATCTAACTTACAGTCAATCAGATCAATGGTTGACGGGAGAAACACATAGGTGAAATTATAGGTAGTTAAATTATTAAAAGTGAACCACTTAGACTATGAGACAAGAATTCGACACAGTTCTCATTTTTTCTCTCTCTTAATTTTAGTAGCTATTTTTACATCCGTTTAAAAATGGGTTTATACCAGTATCACACATTTTGAATTTAAGGCATTTTTTGGGCCTTTGAATCATCTTTGTGGTACAATATTATTATTTTATATTTTCAAGTATGATTTTTAGGAATTTCACAAAATAACATACATTTAGAATCAAGTTATATTGAAAAATAGATATATTTTGCAATTTTTTCTTTAAAATAAGACATTTTAATAGACAAAATAAGACTTTTTTATTGACAAAATTGTACGAAATTTTAGACAATAATGACATTGAAAACTATTTTCAATGGAATTTTAGAGATTTTTTGTATAAAAATAATACTATTTCATACTATTTTCCAAAAAGTTATGATTCACATAAATTCAAGAAAAACTATACCATATATTTGTAAATAACATATTAAAACAATATATCTAGAAATTTTATTTCTAAAATAATGTATGAAAGTCAAAAAATTACTAATATATCTTATCAAAATTTGTCAAATTTAACATTTCTTCAAGACATGAAACTAATCAACAATATCATGCATGCCAAATTATTCATCGAAATTGGAATTTTCTAGAGCTTGGCTTTCCATAGGGACATCAATGTCCTCTTCCTTTGGGTTTTTATGCCTGCAAAATGACCAAAGTGCTACTTTTCAAACATCCCTCCTAATATTAAAAATATTAAACCTCCTCCAAACCCCTAGACACTCCCCTAAAATTACATTTATTTATTTTTGCGCCGAGAGGCGCTCTACAGCCCAGTATGGGGGAGATCTTGTCACGTGATGTAACGTTACTAACGTTTGTAACATGTCGGGAAAAAATAATAGTGATAATGAATATTATGGGAGATCTCTTGTAATGTGATGTAACGTTTGTAACATGTCGGCAAAAAATATTAGTGATAGTGAATATTATGGGGGAGATTTTGTAACACAAAATAAAAAATAATATCACTTTCGTAAAGTTATTTTTATTAATAAAAAATAAATTTTATAATAAGCCAAAATAAATGTCGCCCACAAAAACAATGTAATATGGGGGAGATGTTGTAATCTTCCTACCTAACAAAATAATAAAAAAGTAAAAATTTAATTATCTGTAAAAAATATGTGGGTCAAGAAAAAAAAAGAAAAAAATGTTGGCCTTGCACATGGTTTTAAAACTATGTGCACATGGTTTTAAAACCATGTGCAAGGCATTCAAAACAACTCATGGTTTTATTGTACATGGTTAAGGAGGCTTTTCACATGGTTTTTAAACCATGTG
>LPNX010271577.1:550-47155 GCA_001517045.1 Pseudotsuga menziesii | reverse complement strand
CACTTTTTCTCCCTTCTCCTCACCCGCATGGCTTTCTTACCTTGAGCCCCTCCACCTCCTCCCTCGTCGCTTCCCCCCGTCGTTCCAATTCACCACCACTCTCTTCCTTCACGTGACTCCACCCCCCTTACTCTCCCATATCCCTCTTACATCACCCATCTTCTGCATGTCCCTTCTCTCTTTTCGCTTCCTCTCTCCCCCCACAACTGATCCTCCTCCCTCCCCCCATGATTGACCCTCATCCCACTCTTCCTCCCTTCCCCTCCCCCCTCTTCCCCCTCTCGATAATTTCACTACTAGTGAGGGGAATCCCTTTGGCACTTAAGGGAGTAAATATGTAGCTAATGCGATGACAAAGGAGGCAGAGGAGGGGGAAGGGGAAAGGAGGAAGAAGGGGAGGAGGGGGGAGGACAAAGGAGTGGGAGGGGGAGGAGGGGGGAGGACAAAGGAGTGGGAGGGGGAGGAGGGGGGAGGAGGGGGCAGGGGAAGAGGGGTAGAGGGGGAAGAGTGTGAAGGGGAAAGGAGGAGGAGGGGGAGGAGGGTAAACCGTGGGAAAGGGAGAGTCATGGGGGTGGGGGGGGAGCAGGAAGGAGGGAGAATAAATGACCAAAGGAGGGAGGAGGGAGGAGGGATATTGGAGCAATAGGGAGGTGGAGCTGCATGGGGGATGGGAAGGGTGGGTAAGTGGAACCGCAGCTTGGTGTAGGGTCATTTGGGGGAGAAGGAGGTAGCAGTGGGGAGGAGGGAGGTGGGATATGAGATCGTTGAGGAGGTGGAGTCATGCAGGGAAAGGGTGGGGCGTAGAAGTGGAGCAGAAGGTAGGTGTAGGGGCACGCTGGAGAGGATAAGGGAGAAATGAAGGAGGAGGAGGATGGAGTAGAGCTTTGCTCCCTTGGGAACCAAAGGGCCACCACTCACAGGAGGCGTGATTCTCAAAATTATGCTGCCAGTGAGGGGCGACCCTTTGGTGCCCAAGGGAAAGGAGCTCCAACAAAAAGGATGGTTGAGGAAGGGGGCAGGGAAGGGATGCTAAGGTGGAGGAGGGGGAAGGGGAAGGAAGGACAAGGGGAAGGAGGGTTGGGCGTAGGGAATAGAGGGTCATAGATCAAGGGAGGAGGAGAAAGGAGCGGTGACAAGGGTCATGGGTAGAGGGAGGAGGGAGATGAGAGTGGCAGAGAGGGGGAAGGTCATGTTTGGAGGGAGGAGGGAGATAGGGTGGTGGAGAGGAGGAGGGCCATGTGGGGAGGGAGGTGGGAGAAGGGAGGGGAAGGTAGGTGAAGGAGAAGCTAGTGGAAAGAGGAGAAGGGCACGAGGGAAGGAGAAGGGAGCGACTCGGGGGGGGGGGAGGCAGGGAGGTGGTAGGTTATTTTTTTAATTTAAAAAAAATGAATAATGTTTTTTGGGGGGCTTAATTTTATTTTTAATTTTTTTTAATATAATGTTTTTTTTTTGCGGGTGTGGATAAAGGGGTTAGGGGGGGTTAGAATTTTTTTAATGTAATGTTGTTAAGATTTAGGGGGTTAGTAAGGGGGGAGATGTGTTTAATAATAAAAAATTAATGTATTGTTGTGGATATGTTAAGGGGGATAGGGGAAGGTTTATAATTTGTTTTAAATTTATTTTAATGTAATGTTGTTAGGGGGTTTAGGGGTTAGTAGGGCAAGAGGGAAGGGTGATTTATTTGTTTTAATTTATTTATTTTAATGTATTTTTGTGGAGGGGTTAATGGAGATAGGGGTGTTTAGAAATATTTTTATTTATTTTTTTAATATAATGTTGTTGGGGGGTTTGGGGGGTGGGGGTATTTTATTTTAGTTTTTTTTTATAATGTTGTGGGGGGTGTATTCATTTAAAAAAAAAATTATGTCATGTTGGCGGTGGGTGTTAGGGTCTTAGGGTTTAATTTTTTTTATTTTTTTATTGTAATGTTGGGTGGGTTAGGGGGGTTAAGATATTATCAAGAATTTGTTTCGAAAAGAAGGATTTGCAAGATGGGAGTTTGCTAAACCAAGCTGTAGATCCAAAATGAATATGACATTTGTAATTATGGGCATAGATGTAGAATCAGGTGGTGCACCCGTTAATAATAGAGAATGATATGGGTCATCTACATCTTCATCGAGTCCTTCATATACATAAAATGTATATTCTAATAGGGTGTCAGAAACCATGGATGAATTTGAATAATTTCAAATTGAACATTTTAGATGTTTTTTATTAGTATGATATCTGTAATTGAAACTCTCAAGGATATTTTGAATATTTATATGAATCATTTGTTCGTGTATGGTATAACGTATTATTTCGTTATGAATTGCATCATAATATATTTGATTTTATATGTTTAGAGTGGTGAAATTATTTATGAAATATTTTTGTTTGTTTAATATGAAAGTTTCAAAAAACTTGTAATTTATCTCTTGGAGAAAAAAATATTTTTCCAATTTAGGGGTTGATTTTAAAGTTTTTGTAAACAATAGTATGGGATGTTTAGTCCATGGCTCTATTTTTTACCCCCCCAAAAAAACATGTATATTGGTATCAACAATTTTCTATTTGGGGGGTTTTTTGGTGTTTTTAATGCAAAAACCATCTCTTTTATGGCTAGAGTTCTCATTCTTAGTATAAAGTTTGTATTTCATACTATAAGTGGTTCGTGGTGATAACTTTCCAAAAAGTGATATTTGATCAAACAGTGGAGATGTAAAATGTACACACAAAGGGAGGGACTAATCATGCACAAAAGGTAATACTTCTTGATATGCGTGGCTAATGTTTATTGGTCACACATGCTCGAGGGTCCTTTTTAAGACTATTTTTTAAGACTGTTCAATGAGTGTGCGTTACCACCTTGGAAAATGAGGGTGGTTTCTACACATGATAAATTTATGTATCCACCACTAGTGTGAATCATCCATGTCAAGTCATGTCAGTCATCTAGGTTAACTATGAGAGGTCATGTCACACACTCTCCAAGGAGTTAATTTCCCTCCAAGTGTTTTTTTTAATTTGCAAAGCCCATTTAAAGTCCAATTTTTCCATTGTGTAGGTGATTGTCATTCATGAATTTGTATAACCTGTTAACTAGAACCCTACGTTCAAAGTCCATCTAGTCATCGACCCATTCAGCATCCCGAAAAAAATCCTCCTGCCACATCATATTAACTGGGTAAATCATTTTAAAACCACTTATGTCAAATTTTACCATTGAATTAATTAATTTTTACCCTTTCTCATAACCTGGTAAAATACTCCCCAAACTAGTAAAATTTCATCACTTGTATGTCTCAATTAAACCTCAAAACAACCTCAAAAACTCTTCCAATAAATAATTTAGCCGTATTCAACCATCAAGATGATATTAAAGACCCTAAAATTGTAAATTTAGACCTATTTCAAACCCTACATGAAGCAAGATTCTGAGCATTTTCATATCAATACCCCCATAGGTTGTGGAATTCAAACCTAATACGCTCACTCTGCACTATGGTAGTATATTTACAATAATTAACTGTATGGTGTTTGATTTTCTACTCTCCATGTTAGAGAACAATTATGATCCTAAGACTAAACACCATTCATATGTCATCTTGATGCTGATAACATTAGAATGATGTTTTCCCTAGAGGAGGAAGAAGGAATCATACTATTTGTAGAAACAAAGGTAGCCCTAAAATATCAAATGCTAAGTCTAGGCCTTAGTATTAAACTATTATTTGGAACTAGGAGTGATTTCCCCAAATAAAAATCCCCCATTTTAAACCATTTTCTTTAATCCTGAATCCAAAAAAATCATTTCCCTTTTGTGCACCATTCTAGGGTATAAAAATGATGGAGAAGATGATGAATCCATACTAGGTTTACTATCACAAATATATATTGTATCCATTGAGACCCTAAATGGAATACTTCTGCCATCTTGGTTCAAATCCTCCATGAGCTGTTAATAGAAGCTCCTACTCAAAAGATATTCAGATTCCCTTCATTCCTATTTTTCCTCTTCCTACATTAAAACTTCAAATAATTTGAAGGGATAGGTTTTAAATATGATATATTAGTTGGGTATGAGTCTCCATGTATACGAGTGGAATACTATATGTATTAGGAAACAATTCCAACTTTACAGAGTTCACTAACAAGGTCTTGAAAATTTCATACCATGTCATTTATTGAATAGTCATGACACGGATGCCTAGAGAAGGTAAAGAGTGGTTACAGTTATCTCTATAAACCATAGTGGGTGACTAGTTCATTTTTTAAGATCATACAGTCATAAGGGTCTATGGATTGGAAGGAACACCTTACAAATTTCCCACATTCTTAACAGTAAGAATCATGGCCATGGAATATGCCAGAGAGGGCCTTCTTTCAGATGAATTGCATTTCATAGGTTATAAATAGCACAAAACCTTCCATATTGTTAAGAGTATAGGCCCTTTTCAGACCAAAATTTTTGATTGATGTTCACTATCTAGAAATATTTTAAGAGAAGTTAATCTTTTAGAAAGATGATACAATGTCCTATGACCTTCAAATTCATAACAAAGCAGAGGCTAGAAAATAAAAATTCAACATTTGATCCAAATCCCAAATCATATCTAGAAAGGATAGATAATAAAGATAGCTAGGAGGAGATTGACAAAATTCTAAAGGATAAAACAAATTCAAGTGATCCTAATCAAGCAATAGGACCAAAAAGACAGGAAAAAGATATGGAAATTGATCAAGAAGATAAATATCCTTAGTCCAAAAGGAAGAAGATATATCCTACAGAAGAAGCCAAAGCATTGTCTATAAAATAAATTGAATCCAAAGTATTCAAGGAGTTTTGTGAGATAATTGGATCAGAAGTACTTCTGGGAAAAAAACCAAATAGATTCATGCCCTATCTTTCCTTGGAATTTATAGTTCCTTGGAAATCCAAGGCCATCACTTCTACAAGACCTGTATTTTTCTAGAGTGATATTCAAGTCATATACAAGGAAATCAGGAAGGAGAGTGTACAAAGTGTAAATGATGACAAGTTGCGTGATATTCCTTCTCAAAAAAGGATTATGATAGTGTCATATAGTGTGGAATACACATTTAGATATTAAGTGATAGAACCCTTGGTTCTAATGCCCACCAACTTGAGACATTACCAAATAAATTAGACAACGTGCATTTCTTTAAACAACCCAATGATATGATTTGCGTAGAGATCATAAAATATACTGAAATTAAAAAGAGTTTAAGGGAATCGCTAAGTAAAGTTAGAGACCTTTCAAAGACAAAAAATGGGACCACCAGAGCTAAGCAGGTCACCACTAAAGAATTGGAAGAAAATATAGTAGAATTAAGTGTTAATCCAAATGATGTCTCTCACTTGAAATCATTGATAGCGAAGAAATATAATAAAATTGCAAATCTAAAAAGTCAGCGGAAAATACCAAATGTACATCTAGTGCAGACAACTGAAATACACCATGTAAATAAAGATAAATAAAAATTATTACCTACTATAGTGAAATAAAAAATTGAGGTAGAAAAAATAACTAATAAAATAAATGAGTTAGTCTCACAGATAACTATTATGCAATCTCTGAAGGCAAGTAGAGAGAAAATTTTGCCTCTTTCTACAATAGATTAAGAGATTACATAGAAAAAAATTTCAGGAAGTTATCACATAGCCACCATTATCATAGATGGTTGATGAATATGCTATAATGGATGAAGACTAGACCATGAATGAGCCAGCAAAGGTTGAAGAGGATATCCAGACTAAAAATAAAATTCCTAGAAGATGATGTTACTCATAAAAACAATAGAATTGTTGAACTGGAGCATGATATTAGTAAGAAAGATAATGACATCACTGAATTAAAGAGATAAGTTGATGATTTAAAGGGTCAGGTGACATCATTAAAAATGGATGCCCAAGGAGAAGAATTGTTGAGAATAACCAATCAAGAGATATGGGATAGAATATCCCATATATTTAATTAAAAATGTGATTTCATGGACCTAATGATAGCATAGATGGAGATATAGTATTTTTCCATGGATGAAATGAGGTAGGTATATTCTACCTTGGGAGACAATCCCACACAAACAAAACAAACTATTGATTACATGAATAGCATATTTAGCAAACAATTAGAATAGTTGTAGCTGACAAATAGAAATTGGGTAGTAAATATAGAAAAGAAAAATATTATGAAGAAGACACTGTATAGAGTAATCCAAAACAACATAAACACCATGTAAGATGATTCGAAATAATTTAAAACCATGTTTAATGGACTTACTAAGCTAGGATTGCACCTATTATGGGATGAAAATTCAGAATTCTACTCTAAAGAAGAATACATGAGAAAAATAAAAGGGAAGAGGAATGTTGATCCATAATAAGAGTTAGAAGGAATAACCACTAGTGATCAGCACTTTGAGAGACTCAAACCCCCTTTCCACATTTGGAAAAGGATGAAGACCATTTTTAAAGAGATGGGGCCACTCACTTATGAAAGACATTTCGAGGGAGAATTAGAACTGAAGAATATCAAGGATAACAACATAATGGTGGGAAAGGATTGGAAACTAGTAGTTAGGTACCATAAAATATCCTTTCCACCTCCCACACCTCATATAGTGTTAAATGTACAACATCATGATTCATTCTCTATACTTTTGTGGTATCAAGCAAGAAATTTATGCTGTATCAAGTTAATGACTTGTGTGATATCAATTCATGACATTGTTTCCTATCAAGTCCTATTTATGTGCTCATGTATTGAGGTCAGATTCCTATATTGTGATATTATGTTGTATCAATATTGAAATCTTGTGTTGTATAAAGATTTAATCCTTTCGTTGTATCAAGAACAGTCTTGTGTTGTATCAATACTACATAGTTGTGTTGTATCAAGTATGGAATATTGTTGTATCAAGTTGAGTGGTTCTCATATACCGTACAACCCTATGAGATGGATATCCTTAACAAGAGATGGTCTTGTGTTGTATCAAGATTGGATACTTATGTTGTATCAAGTCATGAGGATATACTGTGTGATGTATTTCTAGCCATAATCATTAGGTGATATAAGTATCGTTTAGGGATTAGTTACCCCTAGAGTGAATTACTTTAGAATATGACTATATATGACCTAGGGTAATACATATGATCATTAGTATGGAACAATTCCTTTGAGTATGATATGATAAGATGATTAATTAATTAATACACATATGGACCATGCAATATTTAATTAATGATAATGAGATATAATATAGAGAAAGAGAATGAATTTGAACTCCACATGTATGCCTCAAGTGAAATCGAATTATGAAGGCCTTAGTTAATCCTAAGTTGCAAATAAAGAATGTATCAGTTAAAGAAGGAGCACCCCCTTGATTGATGCAAAGTGTTTTTGCATGGGTGAAATTGATTGTGAAGTACCAAATAATTTCATTTAGTCTCCTAAATTTATGTTCATGCATTTAGTTGAATATTGAGTCCAATTCAGCTCAAATTAGTTCAGATAGCTCACATCAATTAAGGTCAATTAGCATCTAGTTAAATCTAAATAAATAAAAAGGTCACATTTATTATGCATGCAAGAGTAACTGAAGTGTCAATTTGAAACTAGAGATTAGGAGGGCGCTAATGAATACATGAGAGGAGTTATAATGCATGATACTCCTAGTGAAAGAACCATGTATGATATCGCAGTGACTAATGATCCTCAAATTCAGCCCCTTCTACATGATAGGATGTTTTGTCTTGTTATTAATATGTGAGACATATGGTAAGTTCAACACAGTTTTCATTCAGTTGTTTTTTCAGGGTTTCTTTGGATATATCTTCTCCATTTCTATGATGACATATCTTACTAGGAAATCTACTGATGTGTTGTAAATCATTCTCTACAAATCTCTCTATCATACTCAAAGAATTATTGGGTTTTCCATCCTCCATGTTTGGAGAGTTTTCCTAGGGTATATCTTGTCTCTTATGGTGATTGCCTTATGTGGATGGTTTCTTCTTGAAGATTCATATATTGTTGATATAAATAATGATATGTTGTTGATTTAAAAATTCATAGATGAATGGTATAAATTTGATCATGTGGCTAATATGAATTTTCTTATGTGAGTGATTTAAAGTTTCATAAAGTGCTGAAATTGTTTAATCAAAGTTTTAATGTTCAAGCAGCCCTAATTTTTCTCAAAAATTAACATGGTAGCATAGAATAGGGATTGAAAGAGCTTAGTTGTTTGTAGCAAGATAATCCTCCATAGATATTGAAGACTTTAAAAAATAATTGCAGCAATGACATTGATCTCCATTCGAAGACCACCTGAAAGGTACCTCCAATTTCAACACATGTAAGAAAAGACTGTTGAATATTCTTGAGGAGCATGATATTGATTCATTCATGAATTAAGTGGTAGAGGATCCTACCACTAATGCAATAAGAATAAATTACAAGAAGAATAAATAAAAGGAAAAGAGGATTATATATGACTCGGTGAAGTACAATCTCATGTTGATGATCACACCATTGAAGACGACAAAGGAGTGTTTTGAAACACTTACAAACTTGTATGAGAAGAAGGATCCTACTCAAAAGGGGGATTTGAAGAAAAAAATTTGCAACCTAAAGATGGATAAGGATAGTACCGTAGCATCATTCTTCACAAATATTTCACAAGTGAAAGATCATCCTGTAAGCATTGGTGTGGTGATGGATGAGGATGAGCTTCTTCAAACCAACATCAATGGAATACCTTTCTCATGGAAGAATTTATTAGAAGTGGTAAATGGAAGAGAATAACAACCCAACTTTGAAATACTATGCCATTATTGCATCCAAGAAGAAGGTTGCATCCAAAGAAAGCTTGTGTGCACTAAAGAGGAGAATCTTTACCTCACGGAAAGAATGAATAAAGGGAGGAAGCCATTAAATCCCAATAAATTATTTCATGGAAAGAAGAAGAAGTTCAAGGACTTTGATAAATCAAAGGATGGATGCTTCTATTATCAAAAGAAGGGCCACTTTGAGAAATAGTGTTAGGCAAGAAATAAGAAGAAAGGCTTCATGTGTCCACCACCATAGAAGAAGGTGAACCTTATCAAAAGAAATCATTCGAGGAAGAGGATGATAGAAAGGAATATTTCATTTAGTGGAGAAGAGAATTCACTCTTGGTTTCATGGGATCCTTACTCCCATGAAAAGACTCATTATCTAATACATGCAGTAATTTTTTGCAGTGTTTAAAGTGGCAACAAATAAAGAAGGATTTAAACTATCTCCGCAAGCGTGTAGAGATCAATATGGATCATACACAAAAATAAAGATGATTATATGTTGTTATAAATCAGATCTAATTCTGTTGAAAGGTGTTTCATTAATATATAGATCTGTATTCCTGGACTTGGAATTGTGTTGAGCATGTACATTGTTTTATGTCTTTATTGGCATGTTATCGATCTCATGAGTGCATATTATGTGATATGATATAGGAATGATATAATACTTACATGGGATTGGTATATACTTATATATGACTGATATAAGGATGAACACTTTCTTCATGATACATGAGAATTATGGTTGCATTCTTTCTTCATAAGTTGTGAACATAGGGCTACATGATTGGCATAATATATCAAATATAGCGATACACGCTTGCCTCATGAGATATGAATATGGGGTTGTATATTTATTTTATATATATGAATTTTGGACTGACATAGGGATTCAAATAGTCACATGTCATATGAATAGGTTTATGTCAAAACATTTATTTACTCTGTGTACATAATTTTGTGAACCATTGCTATTGTGTTGAAAATTGTCATGTAATTACATTTCTCAATTATGAAAAGTTATTAATCATGGGAATAATTTTTCATGTAGTGAAAATTCATATGCACTGACCTAAAAGAAAAGAAAGACATGAATGTGGAGGAATTCCGATAGTTGATCCTGAAAGAGAACAGTTTGGGAGGTTCCTATGCCTCTTGGGAAGAAGACAAAATAAATTCCTTAATACTATTCTGAGAGATGTAAATACACTTGAAGATAAATCATTTATTTTATTTACATTCATGTGTCAAGAAGACCTTCATAAATAGATGAGCATAAGTCTCCATGATGGAGGACCCAAATTATGATTCTCACATCTAGATGGTTAGAGTGAGAAGCTAGATTCACTAGCTCTTGAAGAACCATTAAAACTGGTTTATGTATCTCATGTTAAGAGGAGACCTGCATGATGCTCATAATTTAGAAGGAAGATCATAAAATTTTTTGAGAAACTTTTTATGATTCTTGATATTAGAGGTGTGGTAGTCACCAAATAATATCTTCCCATGTTAATAAAAATGTGCAGCAAAGACCCTAAAGAGTTTCATGATGATGGATTGAAAGTACATGGCCATATATATGAAGATAAATATGAATTTTAAACCATATTTGGAAGATCTAAAAATTCATTTGAGATGTATCTGGATTAGTTAGATCTCACAAGATCGATTATATTCTTTGAATTCTATATCATAGACATGTACAAACAAAGCATGTTATGTGGTACCTATTTGGTACAAGTGTAGATGGACTCAAATGTTTCTTGGACAGTCAAATAAATATTCAAAGATATATGAATTATGACTAGTACAGTGATCGAGGAAATATCACATATGTTTCTCCTGATAAAGCATGTTGTAAAGTAGTAAACTTTTTGTGAGGTTACTAGTCAGTTATATTCGATACACGGTACATATCCATAGATGAGCAACATTTCCAGAATTATTACTAAGGATCTGTCTAGGAAAAGTTTGATATATTATAGAAAAGAAAACAAAATCCTCAAGTTGAAGAGAGAGTATTGATGTGTCTTTAAACTAGTTAGTCATGGTACCTGACTCAGGAAGATAGGGTGTATGATACTATGTGGATAGAATACACATGAGTAGAGACATTGTCAAAGTCTCATAGACTATTGATACTCAAGAAAAATTAGAGTATATACTGTCAAAGAACAGTTAAACCTCTCGAAGAGGTAGTTGGGGTGATTGAGTATAAAAAGAAGAATCACCAAGAAAGTGATAAGGCCTTGAAGAACATCACAAATAATAACAAGCTCACAGAGAACTTGTCTAGATAAAAGAATATTCTTAAAGTTAAGAAATGTTAAAGATTGAAAGAAAAGATGAGAATTTATTTTGGAATGATATCATACATTTTGATGTATAATGTTGTATATGATGGATTTAAAATACATAGTTTCCATTTTAGAGAAACTAAATTCTGGATCATATCTAGATGGTGCTACTATGTGTAAGTAGTTGATTTGTCTCTTAAAGTACCTAGAAGACCTGTTGTATTTTTATCCTTGTGGATAATCATATGTTTGAGTACCTTTAAGGTACATTAGAATAGATTATTTATTGCATTTGATACATGGTATTGCTATCTAGCTATTGTTTTAGCTTGAGATCAGCTATGTTTGTTGCAGCTAGTAGTACAAAAGCTAAATAACATCTAGTACTACAGAATAAAGGTGTATTTGAGTTAGTACTAAGCAAAGTATATGCAGATAGTACTATATGCTAAGGAGTAGTGTAGTTTGGGAAGCTACAGTCATTAGGTGAAAGACTTGATCCTATACTCATTAGGTGTTAATAGTCATTATTCATGAAAAACCCTATATGTGTTATGATATAACACATTGAGATGAAGTTTTACTTCATTGAAGTGATGGACCTGTAAATAAAATAATTCAGTACATAGCTACTAATGAGTAGATTGCAAATTTTTTGACAAGCCATTGTCAATGGCGAAGTTGAGATACTTCTCATATAAGATTTGTATGGTAGGAAATTTCTCGTAAAGCATAGAATGTCTCCCTTGTTGAGAGCGAGTGTTAAATGTGTATAGCATCAGGAGTCATTCTCTAGAATTGTGTGGTATAAAGTTAGGAAATTGTGTTATATCAATTTAAATACTTGTGTTGTATCAATTTAGGAAATCGTGTTGTCTCAAGTCCTATCTATGTCCTCATGTATAGAGGTGGGATGCATGTACTATGATCTTGTGTTATATCAAGATTGGAATCTTGTGGTGTATCAATATTGGAGTCTTGTGTTGTATCAAGGCTGTAGACTTGTGCTGTATCAAGTCTAGACTTGTGTTGTATCGAGTCAAATTATTCTAATAGATGGTACCCTATGAGATGGATCTCCTTAACTAAAGATGGCCTTGTGTTGTAGCAATACTAGAAACTTGTGTTGTATCAAGTCATGAGGATATACTATGTAATGTATTGCTACTCATGGTCGCTAGGTCTTATAAGTCTCCTTTAGGGATTAGCTACCCCTAGAGTGAATTACTTTATCATATGACTATACGAACCAAGGTAATACATATGATCATTAGTATGGAAAATTTATCTTGAGCATGATATGATAAGATGGTTAATTAATTCATACACATATGGAGGATGCAGTATTTAATTAATGATAATGAGATATATCATAGAAAAAGAGAATGAATTCGAATTGAACATGTATGCCTCAAGTGAACTCAAATTATGAAGGCCTTAGTTAAGCCTAAGTTGTAAATAAATAATGTGTCAGTTAAAATAGGAATATCTCCTTGATTCATGCATAGTGTTTGTGTATGGGTGACACTGATTATGAAGTACCAAATACTTTCAGTTAGTATCCTAAATTTATGATCATGCATTTAGTTGAAGATAGAGTCCAATCCAGTTCAGTTCAGTTCATTTCAAATTAGTTTAGTTCAGTTCAGATAGCTCACATTTAGTTCAATTCAGTTAGCATCGAGTTAAAGCTAAATAATGGAGGGTGCATATGTTTTGCATGCAAGAGTAACTGAAGTGTTAGTTTGACACTGGAGCTTAGGAGGGAGAAAATGAATACATGAGAGAAGTTCTAGTGCATGCTACTCCTACTGAATGCACCATGCATGATCTCTCAATGTCTAATGAACCTCAAATTCACCCCCTTCTGCATGCTAGGTTGTTCTGGCTTGTTATTAATATGGGAATCATATGATAAGTTCAACATAGTTTGCATTATATATGTTATATTTGTGATAGAAAACTCTCTCTTTAGATTGGATCATTAAGAATTGAGAGTTTAAAAATTTATTATTACTTAAAATTGAACCTTAAACAATTAAGAACTAAGACTAAGATAAGGATAAGTGATATTATTATGCTAACTATGTAAGTGATATTCTTTTATTAGAAACCCAAACCTACCTTCCATGAAGTTGAATATTTTATTTATGAAAATAACTTTATTTGTTTAAGGTAGAAATTTGTTGGTTAATCTTGAGTAAAACACAAGAAATATTTTGTTGTCTCCTTAATCCTAGTGGATTCATGCCCAGCTTGGGGGTGGCCTCTTGGAATAAAAGCACATGCTAGACAGAGTTCCAGCTGGATGGGAGGAAATTTGAATCCAAGTCCTCTGTCACCTCTGGTACTATATGTCATTTCCTTATCCGATTCAATATTTTATATAGAAAAGTTTTTAATGTACATTATTAATTCAATAATTGTACTTTGGGAAAACCAAATATGTGAAGTTGTTATGCGTTTAACACTATCAAATTAATTGGGTTAGATAGATGGTAACATAATATCAATGTTTTCCATATTTATAAATATCTTCTCATAAAAGCGATATGTAATTAGAGATCCATGTTAATGAAAGTTGTAATGATATTTAGTTATTGTTATATAGTTGGTAAAAATGTATGTTAGATATTCGTTTGTGCTCCATGAAACTTGAACATGGAAGTTTGATAAAGGATACTAAGATGGAGCACATTTGAATAATTGGAATAATGACAAAAACCCAAGATCTTGAATAATATGATGGTTTTTAAGAAAATAAGGTATAATATCAGTATAAATGAATAACTAGTGATTCTTACCTTTTCGAACAATGTCTTAGTTATTGATGTATAAATAATAGATGAACCTTATCCCTTTTATTTAGAACATGACTAAGAGTTAAATAGTGAATCTAGTAGTACACCAATCATTTGAATTCAAGGATTTATGGTATAGACTCAGAAGTTTATGAAATGGAGGATAAGAACACAAAAGGTAGGTTTAGTAGTAGACTATAATAATGGTTGCTTAAACTATGGGGACATATTTTATATAAACTTTAAAAAAAAATTACCCTATCTCCCAAAATAGTAAAGAGGAGTTTGTGTATGTTACAAATGGTATAAAAGTAGGTTCTCAACACTCGGACCTACTGGAATCGCCTCTATACAAGTATGTGTGAACTTTGTGAAGAATTAATTATTTGGATATAATACTTTATGTTTAATTATTGGCATGCGTGTCTCATTGAATAACATAGACTAGTTTGATTTGAATGCCGAATTGTATCGGAAGATAAAGAATGTGATATACTTTATTTTAGTTTCCAATAAATAAGAAATAAATGTGGTAGTGACTAGTGAATTTTTATAACTTGTAACTTCAATGAAAATTATGATACTGATTAACTAAGTTATGGATGATATTTAATATGTTATGAATAATTATACCGAGCTTAACCAGTGGATAAATTTAGAAAACCTATGAAAATATATGTTTATTCCAATCTATGTGTAGCTTGTCAAGATTATGCTTAGTATGCTGAAAAACTAAGTCAATGATCGATACATGGAAGTAGAAGTAACTCACATAGAAGTGTAGTCATGAAAAGAGTATACTAACATTCTTTGATTTCAAAAAGATTAAGTATGATAAATGTACAAGGATTAAGTATAAAGATAAATATTATTATGTCTAGATTGTGCATTATGTATCTCTTTGGTGTTTAAATACATTGAGAAGAAACTTGTTGATATATATAATTTTATGTCTTTTTAAAATTACATTAGAAAATATGAAGTAAATAATCCCTTGCAAAGGTTGTAACTGTAATGTACAGGTGCACTTGTTAACAAGAAACTTCTCCAAAGTGAAGTGAAGATAATGTAAGTTGGTAATGCCAATTCAATATTATATAAAGTAAGGTATGAACTTTTCTTAAGGTGCAAGTCAATGAAAAATTAATTACGACTAAGATGTTTATTGAGTAATGCATTGAGTTTATAAGGCTCTTAACTTCCAAAAGAAATTTTTTACGCTAAATAAATATTTTTAAGACAAAGTGTACAAGATTAGAAAACTAATGAAGAAAAAGAAGAAAATTGGATATTAAAACTATGTGATTAAGCAAGAGAAACCAAGTTTGGTGTTGAACGTGTTGGATCTAGAGCACCTAAATTGTTTAGGATCTGAAATTTTTTATAAGTTAACATACATTTTCTAGTGAGCACCCTTGTGAGGTTTTAGGATTTGTGGAGTGCTATATGATATTAAAGTCGTAGGAAAAGAGATACCAGTGAGAACCTAGAGGATATATTGGGATCTTAAGCAAAACTTCTAGAGAGCACTCAAGTGAGGTGTTAGGTTATGTAGTGATATATTCTATGATATTAATATTTTAGGCTCAGAGATTTGTGGGATTCCAAGCCTTAAATGTTTACAGGCTCTTTGCAGGAGATACGCCCGAGAGCTATAAAAAACCAATGAAAGGTATCATTCTTATATCATATGAATATAATATATACATGTTGAGGAGGCCTGCCCATGAACTAGTTGTTACGTGAGGAGATGAACCCCATGTATATATGCATGCTAGAACTTCTGAAAGAATATTTCAACCAAGAAATGCTTGGGACAACAATGCCAAATATGAGGTATGCATGTGTATACTATATTTGTCACATACCCCAATTTTGTAAAAATTATGTAAATTTTTTTAATTCTATTCCTGAGACATTATGTTAAATTTAATGCTAAGTAGGATTGATGACTCAGCAGAGCCAACAGAATTGGAATGTAATTCAGAATATTTTTATTATAATAAATAAATTATGGAGACAACAACATGGGAGAGCTGTTAAAAAGAGGTTACTGGTCAAACTGGTGGATGGAACTAGGTGGCAGGCAAAAGACAAGTGGCAGCATCCTCAAATACTTCCTAAGTTGCATGTGGAAACTTCCCTACATTTGGGGTCATGATCCCCCAAGAAAGTGGGATCAGAGCAGGTGGCTCATTAAATGACAGTTAACCCAAAAAAGACCTAGGCAATCTTTTAAAAATACTCAATGAAGAGAGCTGAGGATGCTCAGATTTTCCAGAGAGAATTCATTCAGGTGAATGTTATTCAGGAAATTCATTGAGGAAAGAGGGAAAAATAGTAAGGAAGTTGTCTGAGAGGATTGCTGCAGTAACTTGATTTTTATTACAGCTTTGAGCTGGGAGAACTTACTGATAAGTTCTGGATTCATACTGAGTTTGAGGACTGGTATATGACATTTATGCACCTAGTTCGAGCCAGAGAGACCAGAGCAAGCTCGGGGGTCCTGAAAAGTTGCTGTCTGAGATCTCTCTAGGAGTTGGTAGGGAGGAACGGCCTCCCATTGCTGCTATTTGTTCCAGTTTAAACAAGTTCTGTCACTTATCTATTTATGTTTATTGAGTATGAATGGATGAATGTTATGTCTTTATTATATGACAGAAGAGTTAACTAGTTTAGAAATGTGATTATCTCAGGTTATTGATAGTTAATATGTTGTTGAAATAAAATAAAATAAAAGATTTACTGTGTTTTTCCACATCTGGGTTCACCAGACCGTACTCCAGCACAGTATATCAATATTTAGAAGTAGTATCCTTCTGAACCGAGCTTCTCATTTTGTTACCTTCAGTAACTACAAGTACTCCACAAATTCTTAGTTTATTTTCTTTCAATTTTGAAAACTATTACCTGATACTATATTTTGTGTTTCAGTAATTTTATTATTGGAAAGAATAGATAGAAGAGTAGGTTTTAAACTAGGTTATTTATGGTTATATCATACATTTCTTTATTTAGATTAGTATAACTGCATCATATAGTTTAATACCAGAAGAGGTAGCATAATTTACAAATAGAATAAATTCTACTGTTAAAATAAATTAAGTAAATATTCTAAACAAATATTAATATGCGTGCTCATAAGATAATCTTAGATAGAGATAAAATTAAATACTGAACATCTATAAATAACTATCATAATTGAGGAAATAATTAAATTATAAAAGAAAATAGGCAGTATGGTATAAATTACACCAAAGTAAATTAGTAAGTATTATTCTAGATAAACTGGTGGATTTACTTTAAGGATATTAAAACAGAAAGCTATTGTAGTGATTATAATAGTAATGTATTTATGCAGTACAAGAATAATCTTACTATTAATATAAGTGGTATTTTTAATTACTGTCAACAGATTCTGAAACTACTTATAATGTTTTGCACTATAAGTATAGGTATACTGACAGTATCAAATTAAATTAAAAGAAGGATATAAAACCCTATATTATTAACAGGGTATGAACTATGCATTTAATGGAGTATATACTATGCATTAGTAATTATATTTCCTTATTTATAAGGAAGTTAAATTATAAACTAGATAAAGAAATTATAATGAAGAAAATACTTTTCAATCATTAAACAAACAAATACATTTTGTACAGGAAATAAATAATAAAAGTACAGAATGCTCTTAACCGAGCTTATTTACCATTTATAAATACAAGTCGTAATCCTAAATAATACAGAAAACCCTTTCCGAATTTTTACAGGAATATAAAGGAAAATAATTGAGTTACTTCTTCACTATCGTTTAGGGTTAAACCCTATAAGAATCAAATTTATACAAGGTAAGCAATGAACAGTAAAGTTAACAGCATTGGTTTTACAGCTATTGATAAATTAACTTTGCATTCTCCTTTATATATGTAAAGGAGGAATGGTAGAATAGCAAACAGTCTTCTGAAACGAGCATAATAACCAAGGATAAAACCTTGTCCATTCAAAATAATACAGAAGTAAAAACCTGGTAAACCCAATCTTGTTTATAAATCCATGGCTGTATTAAGCAACTTTATACGAAGGATTCCAGCCTGTTCTTTTATTAAAAACATAATATTATTACAAAAACAAGATTTTACACTCACGGCCGAGGCCGGAAAGCTCTGCAGTAGAGCTAAGGTTTTAATCCTTTATGATAACAACAAACAGGTAATCAAATAACCGAAAACATTGAGGGTTTTAACAGGCCGCAACGACCATTTCCTCATAACCCCAAACAAGTTTCACAAGGTGGAGGAGCCATGGAGGAACCGGGGCTTACCGTAGCCCCTATCGCCGCAACCTTTTTCTCCTTTTGCAGACAGAGAAGAGAAATAGAACTGTGACTACAAACCACATAAGAACAGGTTGTTAAATTTATTTATTTTTCAAGTAAGAAATCATAAACAATAATTTGAGCATTTAATTTATAAGACTGAGTAAAAACTTCACCTCGGCTTCGAAGATAGTCACCAGCCTCACAGCGATCAGTGAAAGCACGTTCAGCATTCATCTGCAAGAAGGAGACAGTGTTTACAACACCTCATCAAACCTTGATAGCAGAGGAAACCCAACCATTCAATAGACCGGGTGAAAAACCCTATGACTGTGATATTCCTTCTTTGTAGTCACTCACAACATATCGTATTTTAGAGCCACGATATCCTAGAAGGAGAAACTACCTCCACGGTTGTGAACTGAAGAAAGGGGATAAAGACTAAGGCAGGAGAGGGTTTGGAGTTTGAGCTGTCGAGGCAGTGAAACACAGCTAGGAGAAGGGTAAAGCATGGCGTGGAGGAACATTAAAGAACAGTCTCCACTTGTATGCAACCACACAATCTTAACCGGGAGGAACGAGCCGAGAGCATTAGCAACATTGCACAGGTGAGAAGCAGCCAGCCTACTCGCAGAATCCGGAAGAGAGCCCGGAGGCGAAGGAAGCAATGAGTTAGGTTTTGAGCTGAGCTTTTTAATATACTATGACACTTGGTTCATATAAGGCCACGTTGCTGAGTAATAATTTGGTTACTGTGGGTAAATTACCATAGTATATCGGAACATTCACGAAGAACCCATGCAAATAATTAATGGGCTGTTTTGAAGGCCACTTTAGAAACCATGCTGAAGTCAACTTATGATTTGCAATAATAATAACCAAATCTTTGTAATATTAAACCTATCATTGGAACCTCCATCGATGTGAGGGTTAACAAATATTATATACTATCATGATATATGGTTACCGCATCGTAATGATATTCCTTGGGAGGTAAGTATAACGATAATCCTAAGTTTATCATGACTTAACCCAACACTAGCGTAAAGGAGATGGTAATATGTGTCATATGAATTTAAACTTTAGAGTTAAGAACACCATATCTAGAGTGGAAATGTATTAATTTACCTTTTATACAATTGGTTGTGTATAGTGTGAACTTGTAAAGTCTCTAAGAGATATCGTTAGAACAAGTTTGTAACATAATCATAGGAGGAAAATGTAATATTTTTGTTTAGGAAAAATATTTATCTTATAAGAGTTATTACCAATGTTTCTATTGCAATTATAAATTACACTATTTATACATTTTAAAAGTGTCATGGATTAACCCATAATGACCCTTGTATATTAGTGTTAACTTTTAAGGTTTCGCCATAGTCAATTAAGTTGAATAAAAGTTCCAAAAAGGAATTTGGCAACCATTTAATCGATGAATAGTGTGCTTGTTAGTAGTGAATGTAAAAACCCTCTTTTGTATACTTTACAAAGTAAGAATAATTGTGCTTTCATAATTTTAAACTTTTGAGATTTGTTTTTCTACTGTAAGTAATTCTTGTTATGAAGAACTTATAACACTGATAACTTTGATAATGGGCAAACAGTTCAGTAATGATAGGAATGATAAATCTATTTATACAAGAAATAAAGAGCAATATGGGTTTTACCTCATTAAGCTTGGTAGGTGCTTAGCTACTAGTATCTTACTAAAACTTGCTTTATAATCAAACTTGTACTTAAATACTTTAGAAAACTTTTACTTGCAGCATGCCAAACCTCTTTACTTGTGATCTGTAAAAATAGGAGAAACTTATGCATTAGCTCGAAAGCTAAGTAAGCCCAGTTGTTCATAACAAACCCACCTTGTGGTCGCAGACAGAAAACAATCAGTAACTGACAAGAAACTCATCTTTAAAGTTAAGTATAATAAAATATCATTCAGTTACAATTCTAGTAGCATAAACTAATCAAACAGTTAATGACTGCATTTAATGTGATTATATGCTATTTTAAAAATTTTAATTTTTTTGGAATTTTTGGGGTTTTGACAATATTGGGTATTTTATGCACCATGATATGATGAATGATGAAGCATTGACTGAAAATTTATACCTGAGGTGGATCCTCATGTGATAAATAGCATTGGTAATGTTTTCTAATAGTACATGTTTCCAAATATGTGGGAATTTTATTTAGTTATTTATGCACATGTTATGTTAGTATGAGATGATCATTAACATTGAGAAGAAAAATGTAAAAGATTAAAGATAATTGAGAAGGTACTACCATACATAATGTATGTACATTAAACTTAAAAATGACGATTTATGTTTCATGAAATGAAAATGCGTAAATAGTTGATCGAAGATTATGGTTTTTATCTATGTTATGCATCACTAATAGATGTTGTAGGTAAAACTTAATTTTAAAGAGTTGACATAAGAAGCAACAATAGTATGATGCAAAATAAAATATGCTTCTTTCATTTGAAAATTTATGTTATGCATATGTTTATGATAAATATTGGAGATACCTTGTAGGTTTTATGTAAACCGCAAGTTATAAAAGGAAAGTAGAATTAAAGGTTTTCCAATGAAACTCTAAAGCAAGAAAAGATAATGGAAGCTTAATATTACAAGGGAAAATGTACGTTGAAGATAAAATCTTGAAAGATACCAACACCGAGGACGGTGCAAGAAAGGGAGTATGAAACATCCCTGGTAAAAGAACTGTAAGTAATGTTATTTATTTTCCTAAGTTGTGAAATGATTTAGTAGAATTAGGATACTGAGGGCTTGGCCCAACTGAATGAATTTGGACATGAATCCACTGGGAGAGGGCGATGGTTGTGAAGCCACAATTTTGTTGATGGGTGCCATCTCAGGCTGTGAGAACTTGTGCACTTAAGTCTATAAGTGTCATTAACAAACAGTCCTAGATATGTATGCCAAAAGAAGTACTACCTTATGCAAGGCTTTAACAAGAACATATAACCACACCTATAACTGATATTTAAGCAAGGAAGTAACTAACATTAAGAATTATTCAATAAAATTAAGTGATATTGTTAGATATAATTAATATTTTCACTCTGTCAAAAGTTACAAGAAAATATTGTTATACCAAAGAGAGATAAGGATTTTCCTTTGAATACGAAAAGAAGTTAAGAAATTGAATTTTAAAAATTGGTAATATAATGGAAGGGGCTAATGATTAAATATTCATACGATTAATTAAATAACAGGTTTTAATTTAGTTTCACATAAAAGCTACTTTAAATAATAGGGCATCCTATTTCGTTATGGGAATAATATATATGGCCTGTAATTTTTGAATAAAAAAATAAAAGAGTAAATATGTTAACCATTACACCCATGGAAAATGGTTAATTTTCAACGATTATATATATATAATATATTTTTATGAGTGATCATGGTTCAAGTTTCAAGTATTTTCCATAATTTAGGAGATAGATATATTTAAAGGAGTGTAATAAACTTTAATGTGGGTATTGTAACTGCCCTATGGGTGGTTATCATGTTAGATGGAGGAAAGGTGGTTCATGGAACAGAGTCATAAGAATGGTAGAGGTGTTGTAGAGTAAAGTGTTCCTATGGCTGGGGGTTAATAGGCCATTAACATACTAGGGTTGAAAGACATATGTATGATTTTCAACAAGAAAATATAAGTAATATTCATAGATAATTAAGTTCCTTACCTGATCACTGAAGGTCGGTCCAAGATTTCTCTAGCCCTTCCTCTTGCTCCTTCTGCTCCAATAAACCTGCAAAACAATATTAACCTTCTTCAAACCAATTATATTATATGAAAGAATTTTATGTTCAATAAATCATGAAACCCTAATCTCGTAAGCATCATAATATAATCATAACAGAGATTCAACTCATTGAATAGTGATTTGGGAATAAGAAGGACATCACATCTTTATTAATCAAATGGAATAAGTACGACATTCTCCTTCTCCTCTTGGTAGGAACCTCATGAAACCTTGATCTAGTTCTCATGTTTCTCTTCTCTAAGGATCTCAGCCTCCAAGCTTTGCAACAAAGGAGGATAGCATCTAGGGAAAAGGTAGGGGGGATGAGAGTCCCAATTCCACTAGAATAACAATGAAAAGNAGACCTCTCTCTCTCTCTCTCTCTCTCTCTCTCTCTCTCTCTCTCTCTCTCTCTCTCTCTCTCTCTTATATACTTTCTTGAAGAGTAGCGATCGAATAAATATCAGTTACAACTTCCAAATCAGTTCCAAAACCACCAAAACCAACCCTAATTTGGGAATTAATAATATTTTTATATTTTTTGGACACTTCAAGTGAAAATCATGGGATTGATGAAGCAGAGTCCCAAATGTAAGGTATAACCACAATTTTTATTAATTAAAGTCACTAATGGGTCCAAAAATATCATTTTTAGGGTACTTCCAAGAATTTTCAAGATTTGGTGTCTTCCAGAAATTGTTTCTTTACTCAGATACATTTTTAATAGTCCATAGAACTGGTTAAATGGATTTACATAATTCTATATATGGTTCCTCCAATATCGGTGTTTTTTTAGTGACTCTTATGAAATTTCATCATGGCAGTGTCGACATGCGACAAAAACATGGGAAAGTTATCAAAGGAAGAGAATGTGTCATTTTAGGCTATAACAAATGCCCCCTAATGTATGATGTTATAGGGGAAGACGATAGTTGAAATACATTATAAAGGAAACAACTAAGTATGGAATCGAAGAGATAAAGAATCCATGATCATAATTTCGAACAATGGTATGTGAAAGAGAGATAAATGTTAGACAAAACTGATCTCTGGGACATACATGTCCATATACAAATAATCACCATAATGATATAGGCATATCCAACATGTATATAAATAATCTAACTATCATGGTCGCATAATATGAAAAGAGGTGCCATATCAAATCTAAAGAAGTCATGGCCACAAATGAGCAAGGTGCATCCATGCACAATACTCGATCATGGCCACAAGAATACAAGGTGGATCTATGTCTCAGGAAATGTCATATAAAGTGTGACAAGGTATTTTGCAACTTGAGAAATAGAAAAATATGACGATGCTACTATCGGCCCAAGCTCTTCAATCCAAACTGCCAAAAGGTATGAATCCTAACCATGTGAATAAAGAAGCAAAATTTGAACATGGGGGAAATCGCTTGATTATCGGTCATTGATGAAAACTATTAACAAATGCAAGGGAAACCACCATTGATAAAAATGGTCCCCAAGATACCTAATACATTCAATCAAATGTGAATAAATAGTCTTGAGGTCGAACACTTGAAGAATCCATTGAGTAGAAGACATTAAGGTATTCCTGCTACCCAACAACGAGGGAAAATGCCACTAATGACTGGAATCCCCAAGATACTGTGATAAAATATAAATCTCATTCCCAGAAAAAAAATTGTGTCGAGGTCGATTGGAAGAGATCTATTGGAAGGAAGGAATTAAGGTATCCTCCATCATCCAACATGAAGTAACTTAAAGACTGTTTAGATATGGAACTGGTACAAAATTTTCAACAAGGATTGTCGAAGACATGATGTAATGAACTGATACCAGGGAATGGCTGACACAAAAGGTCAAGGAAACTGCATAATGGACGACAAAGTTTTATCCTTGAATAGTGTGAACGACACAAAAGTGACTTAGGAATCTATTTTACACAAACGGACCAACGATGCAAATCTGAAATGTAGGATAAATTAACATATTCCCCATAGTAAAGAAGCGAAAAACAGGAGTAAGAAACTATGAATCGAGATAAGGTAAAAAACTAGGACCCAACTATTGATAAACTCAAGACTAGTTCTTTGTCCAACGAGATGAGACTTGCTTCCATGATGTTAAAAACATGTGAATGAACTTCCCTTTCCCTCTTTCTTGTAAAGTTTTAATGATTCCAAGAAAGAAAACTCAGGACCTTCTTCATTATTGGCAAGCTTGAAGAAGAGACAAAATAATGCTTGATAAAGGATCGATCCATGGATTTTACGAGCCTGAAATATTGAATGATCGACAATGTTTTCATAGTTTTGAGAACCTAAAAACTCGAAAGAAGACTCTGGGGTGGGTTCGTAAATTTAGTCTCCTAAGTCCAAAGAAGCGTAAAAAATCCAATTCATAACTCTCTTAGTCCAGGCGAACTGAGGTATATGTTTTTCGTAGTTAGTCGGCACAGTCTAAAAAAAAGGGGTAAATTGTCACCAGACCGACGCTCCTTCAAAAGCAAGAAGAAACCAGAAATGATTCAATTTTAATGAGTGTGAAGGAAATCAACATCAGTCAGAAAGTTCCATTTATTTATGAGAATTATACAGATAATAGTAAACTTGATGTTTTTTTACTAATTTTTAACGAGCACGACAATGACATAAAGAATGCTCTAGATATTTTTCATGTTTACGTCCAGAGAATGAAAAATAGAAAACTAAGATTGAAAATTTTCCTTTTCCATAAGTTTAGTCATCTAGGCCCTAGAAAAGAGATAAATCTATACCTGAAGATACTTCTCTAGATTCTAAAGAAAATATAGTATTCCTTTTTCCTAAGTAATCCACATGGATGAAAAAATGGGTAAAGTTATACCGATGTGGATGTTCCTTCACATCATTTAAAAAGTTTGAAGGGACAAGTGAAATCGACCATCTAGTCACATTTAAGGAGTCAGACCAGTCCTTGAACATAACTCCATATATTTCATGTGAAGTTTTAACAATATCGAAAAAGTCAACTCGTGGCCTCCTTACTGCTTTTAATGAGCTCGAAAGATAGTAGAAAGAATGCTCTAAATGCGAGGATACGAGTGTCATAGGAAAGAGAAACTAGTTCCAAGCGCGAGGAACATACCTAAGCATAATTCAAGGAACATTAGAAAGATAGAGACACTCAGGGAATGCCTCCTCAAGGAAAAAGGTGTCAAGTTGCAAAGGAAAAATGATACAAGGTTGAGCGATGATGAGAGCAGAGATGAGGGCTTATACAACAAGATGAGAGCGTGGAAGATGACACCAGGCTCATAAGCACAACAGGGTACTTGAAAATGCAGTTATAGCTTGAACAACAAGGCGAGGCTAGAAAACTATTGTGGATCCAACTACAAATCCTATCTCCAAGAAACAATAGTATCAAGATCATATTCATAGGAAAAGATCTGTTGTAGGTAACTTGGGTAGAAACACATGCAACTTTTCTATCCTCTACAGAAAGTTTAGTTAAGGAAGAATTGACCAGCGAAGATTCTATAGTGCCAAATCCCGAGGGTTTATAATCAATAACATCAACCTCAGAAGGAAAGAAAAAATAAACTAGGAGATAGGGTTTGCAAGAACAAAAGTAGTATCACGGGAGTTGAAAAAAATATAAGAAAAATCAAAATCATTAGGATTACTGACTTGATGTTCAAAGGAAGAGTTCAAATACTCAACAACATCAACATAAGAAGATCGATCCATGGAATATCGATATGGATTACTAAGCAAATCAGGGTTAGACTTAGTCACAACTGAACCAGCATCCATAGGAATGTTAGACTATATCAAATACTCTAGGAATACTTCATTAGAAGGAAGTAGACCATCCCAAATAGGACACATCTCTATACATTCAAACGGATCAATAGAGTGGAGATCGGGCTCGATGGTCTATATAAGATGAATCACCTGTTCAACTATTGGGACCGAGTCCCGAGAAGGTAAGCATGAACAAAGAGGCTTCTTCTCAATGAAAATTGAACGCGAGGGATATGAGGCCACATAACTCACACATGGTGGGGTAGTGTCTATCAAGGAATTGGGAATCAATAAAGGAAATACTTGGTCTCTAGTTGGGTCAGGAGAGGGATTAAGAAAATCCAACTGATCGATTGTGACAACGGTTTTCGTTATGATTAAAATACATCACATGAAAGAAAATTGACACCACATCTTGCATGGCATAACATAATCATTCCCGAGGAGCATATTAATGTACAAGGAGTCCTCTATCACCATGAAATCAACTAAGATGGTATTTCCACCCAAACTAACAATTTTTTGAGTAAGAATTCCCAAATATGTACTAGTTCTTCTATCAAAAGAAAGTAGTTGACTATCATTTGACATAAGGCTAGGAAATACCATGCCTCACCAAGCAGGTGCATATAAAATACTAACTGAGGCTCCTTCATCAACAATACAATGATAAATCATGTAATGTCCAACTTTGACCTTATCTAGAAAGGTGCATCAGAAGGAAGGTGCGGTTCAGCTAGGCTATCCCAATCACAGGAAGCAATCTGAGAGCTTGGTGGGGGCTCATATGAAATGAGGCCAGTACCCCCTTTTCCATAAGGTTCTAAACTGGTAGTGAGGAAAATATGATTAGCAGACACTTCACTCTCCAAAGGAAGAGTGGGATTGATCAAAGAAGGAATCGATTCAACCACTTAATGAATGTCACTCTTCAAAGAAAGACTAGGATCAACCAAAGATAAAATCGGTTCAATCAATTAGTAAAGGTCACTCTCTGAAGGAAGAGTGGGGTGAACCAACGATTCAAAAGGTTCTGCCACTTTATCAACCGAAGTTTTAATAAGTTGTTGATAAATTTCAGTTTGTTCAGCAATGGGATGTCCTTGGAACCAAACTCTTCATACCTATGTAATGGCAAGGCACTGGTGGGTAAGGTGGTATCCCTCACAAATCATGCAAGGGAACTTCAGCTTGTGCCTGAAACGATTAGTTTTCTCAATGGTGTCAGCATGAAATGTATTGGATGAATTTTTTTCCCCAGCATGGCTTCGAGAGGCTGGGTGGTTCGATCCAACATGAATAGTAGAGGCTTGGTTTTTCCCCCTAGTATGACCTCCAAAGGCTAGGTGGTTTGGATCAACTTGACTTGTATAAGTTGAGTGCGTGCCCCCAACATGTCTTTCATAGGTCAGGTGGATGGATCCAACATGACCTACATAGGTTGGATGTGTGCCCCCAGCATGACTTCCATAGGCTGGGTGTTTACCCCAGCATGACTTCCATAGGCTAGGTGTTTACCCCCAGCATGACCTCCAGAGGCTCAGTGGTTGCATTCAACATGACCTACAAAGGTTGAACGGGTGCCTCCTTGCGTTTGATTCTTCTTCCTATTATTCCTTCTTTTATTCCTTTTAGATTGTAGGTTACTAATATATTAGTTTTCACCACATGAGGTAGAAGGAGGAGGAGGAGATGCTATAGGAGAAGGGGAGAGATTTTTTTTATTCCCTTAATATAAGATGCTAGTTGGAGAATCATTAGGAGCATTCAAAACAGTTGAAGTGGAAAACAAACAAACCGGTAGCCCAAGGGTGAATCTAGGTATATTTAAGGTGGCCATCAAAGGAGCACCAACATTCCCAGTGAGAGGAAAAGTACAAGGATCCCCTAGCATGGGGATCTCTTGGTTAGTGTCTGTAGGGGTATTAGACATAGTTTCTGACTTATCCAACAACTGAGGTAAACTAATAACCAACAGTACAAATAACACACCACTAGCAGGAAAAATCCTAAGTATCAAACTAGGAAAACAAAGGTATCTTCCAAAGTAAATTTTGGGATGATTAGGGCCCAAAACAAACCAGTGAATATCGGAGAGAAGTTACTTGGTGTCTCATGATTAGTTTTATGGGTGCAAGCATTTGAATCACCAAATCTCCCTCCCAAATTTTGAACCAAGGTTACCTCCCAAGTATACCCTGGGTATAGTGGAAATAGCCTTCCACTATAAACTGTGTGCAGTCCTAGAAGACAAGATAATAAGGCTACCAAAATCACAAAGAAAGTCTAGCGGAACAGTCTTCATTCCAGTCGATGCACATGGGCAGGGTAGCTAATCCCAAAACCTAAACAATACCAAGCACCACATGGGGCCAAAAGGAGGTACTGAGTAATTCCCCAAACGTGTAACAACTCTAGTGTATTATCTACTTGGTATAGGAGGGGTATCTCAAAGTACTCAGTGTCGCACAACCATGTGCTTGACTGTTGTGACAGAGAAGATTTCTTGTATCTCACTTTGTGGAGTTGTATTTCCTGAAAGGTAGACCACTATGTTTGAGTTTGAAGTTTTGGAAAGTTAAGATATCCCTAACCCCAAACACTAGCCTAGACTAGTGTGTGTCGTCCCTAGAAACAAACAATTACTAATATATTTTAGATATTGAACATTCATTTTAAAGTGTTATTAATTACTCAAAGGGTGGTGAAATTGAAACCAATGGTGTTCAACTCGACACTAGGAAAAATATAACTAAGAAAAAGAGAGATGAAATGCAAAATCAGACCTACTTCTCTTTCTTTTCAAAATGAAATTTGAAATCCACAAAAGAAAAACTATTTTTTCAAGAACAATGACATGCCATGCAATTTACACTAAAACCCTAATCTATGTGCATATAAAGAAAATTTATGTTGTTTTTAATTTTTATTTTATGAATGCAAAATAAAAATAGTCTACAAACTAATGTATGCAAAGTATTGTAAGCAAATCAAATAGACTATTGTTCTATACCCCACTAACGAACCCTAGGGTGCCCTAAAGTCATAAATAACCTCACTAGGAAGGAAGACTTGCAAAGGTAAACAAGCCAACCACTTTAGCATGAAGAGAATAAATAACAATACTGAAACTAATAAGGGTCAAGAAACCCCAAGAATCAATCCAGACCTGCAAACAGAGGTTTCCCAACACCTTGTCAACCAAGGTCAAGCCAAAGAAGGAGGTCAGGGGGAAAGCAGCAAAACAAGTTCAAGGACTTGAAAATGACTTACAAGATAAATAAAGAGAACCGGAAAGAGATGAAGCTACTTCCTTGTATTTATGCACATGCAGAGGACCCTTGAATACCTCTCAAACAACCCTCAAACACCCAAATATCACCCAAAATAATTAAAAAAATCATATATAGGGGCATTCATGAGTTGTTGTAAGGCAGATCACAAATGGCTCACAGGTTGGAAGCATACAGGGTTGTGAATGCATCTAGAAATTGCTATTGTTCAGTATGGAACCTACGAATGGGTGGAAAACAACCACAAAAAAGTTAAAAACTGCACTAAAAAGGAAGGGGAGGTTTTCTATTAGACTCAAAGGTTGCTCCTAAGTTGTAAGAAGGACATGAAACTTAAAAAATAACTATAAAAAATATAAAGAAACCCCAAACAAAAAAATCTCTCCCCAACAGAGTCACTGGTTTTGTTGTAGAGGAAAGTGTTCCTATGGTTGGGGGTTAATAGGACATCAACATACTAGGGTTGAAAGATAGATGTATGATGTTCAATAATAAAATATAATCAATTTTTGAAGATAATTAAGGTCCATACCTTATCACTAAATGTTGTTCCAATATTTCTCTATCCCTTCCTCTTGCTCCTCCTACTCCAAGAGACCTGCAAAACAAGATTAACCTTCCTCAAACAAAATAGACCATATGAAAGGAGATTACATTCAGTAAACATGAAACCCTAATATAATAAGCATCATCATATAATCATAACAAAGAATCAACACATTGAACAATGATTTGGGAAGAAGAAATATATCACATCTTTATTAATCAAATGGAAGAAGTACAGAGTTCACCTTCTCCACTTACTAGGAACCTCATGAAACCAAGGATCTCACCCTCCAAGCTCTGCAACATAGGAGGATATCACCTAGAGAAAAGGTAGGGAGAATGAGAGTCTCATTCCACCAACATAACAATGCAGAGGTTCACGTCTCCTCCAAAGACCTCTCTCCCTCTCTTATATACTTTCCTGAAGAGCAAGGGTCGAATAGGGATTAGTTACAACTTCCAAATCAATTCCAAAACCACCCAAACCAACCCTAATTAGAGAATTAATCATTTTTTTTTCTCCAATCCAGGTAAAAATCACGGTTTTGATGAAGGTATAACCATCGGCTTGCTTAAGCAAAGTCAGAAATGGGTCAAAGAAACTCATTTTTAGGGTACTTACAAGCATTTTTTAGGCTTTTGTTTATTCTAGAAATTTTTTCCTTACTATGATATATTTCTAACGTTCTATAGAATAGGTCAAATGAAATTACAAAAGTATAGATATGACTCCTCCAATCTAGGTATTTTTTCAATGACTTTGATGAAGTGTTGTCATGGAAGTGTCGACATGCGACGAAAACATGGTAAAGTGATCACATGAAGAGAATGTGTCATTTTAGGCTATAACAAGAAGGGAGATGACTTTTTTCTAAGAGGATATGAACCTGCAACCACAGTTAGTAATTCACCATTGATGGAGGGGGAACCACATTTAACTTGACAAGTGAAGAAACAATTAACTCCTACAGGTTTTGGCTTACCAAACTGAATTGTTATTTGAGTTACTTATTGCTTTCATATTTTAGGATAAAATATATCTCAAGAGAGATGCATTTATCCATTACTATATATATATATATATATTCTTGACATATTTTAATTATAATAATATTTTTTGTGGACCCCAGAGGGCGGTTTCAGAGAGAGAGAGCCAACCCTTCTGTTATGTGTAAACTTTGTCAACTATTTAGGTCAACAGTGAGGGAAATATTTAGAATAACTACTGTGATGTTTAAAATCCCTTTCAATTGTCGAAAGAACATCTCATTGGAGATTTTCAATGAGACAAACCTCCTACAATAAATAATGAAAATGCACAATGAGACAAAAATAACTGAACACAAAAGTAATTTTATTGATCACAGGCCACTTCGAGGGGGAAACATCCTTTGAGTAAGATCAATACAATTAACTCTTTGATACCTTTATTGGACTCAAAACTTACTTATGTACTAAGTCTAATGTAAACAACTATTACTCCCAATGAATGTGGGATAATATAATATACTCATGGGACGACTTATAAAGCATATGCGTCCAACAACAATATAATTAACTAAGTAAAGAGAATGGTTGGCATGGGTTCCTAACATCCCGTCTCTCTTAGAAAACCCTTCTCCTCAAATATTTATATGTGGAAATTGGTGTTGAATCTGAAGGAATGGTTCCCATCTAGCATTCTCTAGTTGCATGTCGTGCCACTGAGTTAATGCTTCTGTGATGGACCTAGAGTGAAGTTGATGACTGCGCCTATTGAGGATGGTCTCCAGCTTGAAAATGATGGATCCTTCATTATCCAATTTCAGTAAAGCATTTTTTTCTCTAATGTTTGTGTCAATAACTTTCTTGAGACAAGAGACATGAAATACTCGGTGAACGTGAGAAGAAGGAGGAAGTTCCAATTTATAAGCAACATACCCAATCTTCTAAAGAACATTATATGACCCATAGAAATTTGGAGTCATCTTACGATTCCCATTGAGTTTCATGAAGGATTGCTTGTAAGGCTGTAGACGAAGAAAAAATGTATCGCCGACTTGAAAAGTGTGCTCAGAATGGTGTTGATCGACATGTTGTTTCATTCAATTTCTTGCCATGTGAATATTGTCCTGCAAAATGTGAATAATATGATCTTGGTTTCAAAGAACCGTGTCAACTACCTAAATTGGTGAACTGTTGGGAGTGTATGGACAGAGCACTGGTGGTGCTTGACCATATACTCCTTCATATGGAGTCATTTTAGATGTAGTGTGGTAGGAGGTATTGTACCATGATTTAGTGAGTGGGAGCCACTTTCCCACTGATTGTGTTGTTCATAGGTGAAGAAACAAAATTAAGTTTCCAAACAATTGTTGATAACTTCACTCTGACAATATGTTTGTGGGTGGTACCCCAAAACCCTCTTAAATTTGGTGCAAGTGTGGTGAAATAGTTCTATCCAAAAATGACTTGTGAAAGTTGTATCGCAAAAGATCTAGTCCATGAAAATTTGTTGGACTGAGGAGGAAGTATATGGATGGAGGAGGGCACAAAAATGACTATAGTTGGAGAGGTGATCAACCAAAACCAAGATCATTGTATTCCCTTCAGATTTAGGGAGCCCTTGAATGAAATTCATTGAAATATATTTCAAGATCCATGCAAGGATGGGCCTGGTGTTGGAACAGACTCTTCAAGACAGGAGAGGAATACAATGGCCATCTCATATTGAAGGTGGAAATCCCATTGGTTCAGTAAAGACACATGCATATTGATCCAAAATTTGTTGTAGAGCTAAGGGAGTAGTGGAGAGCGTTGATGGTTGTATCTGAATGGAATGGAGTTGACAAATGACACCATGTGAATTCTTATTAAGGATATTTTCCATGTGATATGAAATGATGATGCTGAGAGACCCTATTTATAATCCCTTCAAAGTGTGTTTTTCCCCATTGAATGAAAACTACATCCAAATTTCAGCAAAATACCATAAGATGGGTCCAAGTGTGTGTAACCATTGAGCTCCCAAAGGCACATCACATATGCCCAACGGAAAGGAAAACATATCAGATCACAAGTTATAATATCCAGTATTGATACTCTTATTGCAACACTTCCGTTTGCAAGGTAAGGTTCCCCCATTGTCAATCATGACTTTAAAGTTGGAGCAAGGAAGGACAAAACAATCACATGTTTGGCGATATGAGAATCAATCAAGTTATGAGTGCTACCATAATCATGAGTACTGTAAGAGAGATATTCTTGAAGAAACCCTTAACCTACATGGTTTTTGGGGTGGTGAATTTGGATAATGCATGGTCATATATCTCTGGTTATTCATCCTGAGAAGGACGGTCAACAGGTGATTGTTGAATGTCGACCTGATCATCTGCTAGATCCTGACCATCGTCACATATTTCAGGTGCATGCAGAGAAGCCACATCGAAGAGATATATCTTTTTCTCAACATATTGATGTCCCCTCATGAATTTCTCATCACAATTATAACAATTCCCCTTTTCTCTATGTGCCCACATTTCAACTTCAGATAAATGCTTTATAAGAACAGTTGTAGGAGATGACGTGATTGGAGGTCTTTGGGAAACCTTATTTCTGAATGGAACAGATATCGATTGGGAGTGTTGTTGAGTTATGGTCTTATCCTCTTCCAATTTAACCAACCCTCGAGCTTCCATAATTATGATAGGGAAAAACATTTAACCTCAGATCATATTACATCGTTCATACCACTGATAAAAAAATTCTTGTAGAACACATCAGACAAATTCTTTTGTGGGATTGGCCAATTTCTCAAATTTTGTTTGATACTCTCTCCAAGTTCCAGTTTGGCGAAGTTTAATGAGTGCTTCTGTAAAGTCATCAAAAGCACTAGGGAAAAATATTTGCAAAAGGAGGTCGCAAAAATATGTCCATTTTGTCTCTTCATGACTTGATGTACAAACGAAACCATTGAAGGGATTCATTTTCCAAATGAAAGGATTCAAGTGGGACTTTGGTGACATCAAAAGTGTTATGCATACTCAGCTATTGTTCTTTCCTGTATATCCATCCAGTTGAATCATCACCATTGAAGTGAGTGAAATCAAGCTTTGGCCCATGAAAATTGGTTGAAGAAGAGAACCCAGTGTCTATAGAAGGATCTATCTAATTCCTATTGTTCATGGATGAATGTTGAAGATAGAGGCCAAGAATTTTTTTATCCAAATATTGGAGTTTCGTCTTTTAGGGAGGAAAGTTCATCTTCCATTTATTTGTTTGCTCCGGTGCGGGTAATAACCTTGAGAGTTTTTTTTTATATCCATGATGGATCTAGATAGATGAAATATGATATTTATAAATTAACAATAGATATGGACCCTAGGTATTTTCAACTTCCTAAAGGTTTAGGGGAGTCACTCAGCCACCAATGTTGTCTAAAGACTTGCGTATTGGGACAATACCCCTCACTCCAAGGCTCAGCTAAAACTAATAATAGCTTTGCCACAAACGACAACCCTTAGTTTTCCTCATGGGTGGGAACTATTTAATCGAATAGGGTTCATTTCCCTTTTCACTAGAAGGTCCTCTCAATGGCCAGCTACTTTAGGTTTCCTATGGTATACTCCTCACAATGTGTTTTAGGGAAATGCCCAGGCTGTACTTCCCACAGTTAAGTGGATATGAGTTATTACCTAATCCAAGCTTGCAATTGAAATGAACAATACAAATGAAAAGAAGAGGAACTATTGCAATAATCATGACATTGGAAAAAAATATTGGAAGAAATTTCACCCAGCAAGCCCAAAAAACCCGTAAATAGAACTAGGGTTTTGAGACAAAAAATTTAAAATTAGAATAATGCAATCAATATTTCTTAGAGCAGAAACTATAACAACCACTCTGCATCTACCTATGCTTTCGAAACAAAAATTTGGGTACCCCATCAAAATATTTTCGCTCTACAATATTTGTGGCCATCACCGAAATTGTGAAAAAATAGTTGTTTTTAAATCAACGATATATCCACTTTATGAACACCAAATGAGATGATTTCCTGTTTTTAAATTGTGTATTTTTGTAATAGGAATTCATATATACAACTTGTCTCTTATGAATCTACACAAAAGGCTTCGGAATTTGATCTAAAATTCACCCCCATTTTTTCCTTCTTTTGTTTTTTTCTTTTCCAACAAGAAGAAAAAAAAACCGCACTTGTGCCAAGGAAAGTTCTCTGATACCATATGAGAGAAACCTCCTACAATAAATAATGAAAATGCACAATAAAATAGAAATAGCAGAAAGGTAAAAGCATGGTAATGTGTCTCACCTTTACCCCTTTTGTGGTGATGAACTTTATGAACTAAAAATATTTGTTTAGAAATATACAAATCCATCAAGAATTAGATAATGGTGTAATGAAACAAAAGTTTTTATTATGAATGAGATTTTATATGGTATTTTTTTTTTAATTAAAATATTTAGTTTTATCTTATTTATTTCATTTTTTTAAGAGGTCATTTACTATTATTTCATGCATCTCATAAGTACTCACAAAACAACGACCCCCCATATCTATCTTCATTCACTTTTTTAATTCCAATTTTTTTGAACATGTTTTTCATAGACAGTTTTAAGATTGTTGTACATATTTTTTAATTTCATTTTATGGTATACTTTATTTTTTATTAAATAATCAATATAAATAATAAGTTTTCTATGTACGTAAAAGCGCAACCCAAAAAACTATCATTTTAAGACATCAAAATCAATATTTTTTCATATGAATATGGAAATAATATACAAGTGAGTGTTAAAATTATTTTTTGAAAGTTTTTAAAGCACATTTTTTTTTTATAATAAATATTTTAAATAAATTTATAAAAACAGAACAAATTTTCTTGCCACAAAGTGAGACACATTACCATGCTTTTACCCAGAACATAGAAGGAATTTTATTGATCACAATCCACTTCAAGGGGGAAACCTCCTTTGAGCAAGCTCAATAGAGATAACTCTTGGATACCTTTATTGACCTCAACACTTACTTTTATTATACTAAGTCTAATCTAAACAACTATTGCTCCCCGTGAATGTGGGATAATACAATATAATCATGGAACGACTTATAAAGCATATGCGTTCAACAACAATATACTTAACAAAGTAAAGTGAAAGCGTTGACATGGGTTTCTAACACACAACTTTAGTTATATATAGTATACTTCTACATAAAGAAGAGTAATGTTTCCATTAAGGAGTTTCCACTCCATAGCACCCTCTTCAACTGACATATAATACATTTCAAAGAGAGTCAAATCTAATATGCTTTCTCTTTGGGAGTCTCATTTTACTTTTATACAACACTATTGTTTATGGATGTATACATACAAAGTAGGAGGGCTCCACACTTAATATTTGTAAACTATGTCCCAATCAATTACTCTCGGTAATCAATTGGGACATAGTTTAAGAACTAAGACTAAGTTAAGGATTAGCCCTATTTTGTTAACTATGTACAAGTGATATTCCATTATTGGAAACCCAAACCTATCTTCCATGAAATGGAATATTTTATTTAAGAAAATAAGTTTATTTATTTAAGGTAAAAATTTGTTGGTTAATGTTGAGAGAACCACAAGAAATATTTTTGTTGTCTCCTTCGTCCTAGTGGATTCATGCTCACCGCAGGGCCGACTATTTGCAAGAAAATACATGCTAGATAAAGTGCTAGTTGGATGGGAGGAAATTCGAAGCCAAGTCCTCAGTCGTCTCCAGTAGTGTAAGTCTTTTCCTTGTTTGGTTCATTATTTTATATTGAAATTTTTTTAATGTAAATTATTAATTCAGTAATTGTACTTTGAGCAAAATAAATATGTGAAGTTGTTATGCCTTTAACACTATCAAGTTACTTGAGTCACATAGATGGGATCATAATATCAATGTTTTCCATATTTATAAACATCTTCTCATAAAATCGATATGTAATTATAAATCAATGTTAATGAAAGTTGTAACGATATTTAGTTATTGTTATATAGTTGGTAAAAAGGTATGTTATATATTCCTTTGTGCTCCACGATACTTGAACATAGAATTTTGATAAAGAATACTAAGATGAAGCACATTTGAATAATTAGAATAATGAGAAAAACTCCATAGCTTGAATGAGATGGTAATTTTTAAGAAAAGAAAAACTCCATAGCTTGAATGATATGGTGATTTTTAAGAAAAGAAGGTATAATAAAAGTATAAATGAATGACTCATGATTTTTACATTTTGGAACAAAGTCTTAGTTATTAGTTATTGATATATATGTAATAGATGAACTTTATCCCTATGATTTGGTGCATGACTAAGAGTTACTATAGTGAGGACTCGAAAGGTAGGTTAGAATAGTTGCTTAAACTATTGGAATTTGAATATGTTACATTTGAAATGAATTAATTTTGTTAAATTGTTACAATTTTTTTTAAATATTAACAATACCTTATATGTTAATGTAAAGTTTTTAATATTTAATTATCAATTAAAATTTTATATTTATAAAGTCTTTTTAATTTTATATAGCAAAATTTGTTAAAAAATAAAAATAAAATAAAAATATATATTTTATATAAATAATGTGTCAAAAATAAAGCACTAATTAAATGAAAAAATAGCTCGTAGCATTAAAACAAAAATGAATGATGAAATATAACTTAAAAAAATATAAAAACAACATTGAAACAAATGTTGTGTAATTTTAGAGAAAAAAAAATTGAATGTTAAAGTTTAATTAAGAAAAGACTAAAACAACATTTAAACCAATATTTTAATGTTAAAATAATATTTTTTAAATTTTTTTTATTAAAATAACATTTAAATAAATACTTTAAAAGAAAATATAATTTTTGTGAACTCTTTATTATATTTTAATAGTAAAGAAAATATAATTTTCATGAAGTGTTTATTATATGGATGTGAATTTATATTTTACAATTTGAGGTGTACCCAAAATGATTATATTTTTAAATTAGAGGAAGATGAGCTAAGTGTATTCTCAATATTTATTTTATGGGTTTAATTTCAGATTTGAAGTAAATAATTGCGCACACCCCCATATTGGGGAAGATCTTGTAAAGTTATGTAACATTCTTCATGTAACCTTACTCTAGTAAATGTCAGCCATAAAAAATAAAAAAAATAATTAGCACAATATGGGGGATGTTGCAATGTTCCTACCTAACAAAACAATAAAAAAAAATTTAACTATTTGCCAAAAAAAAATGTCTGTCAAAACTACTTAACAAAATAATAAAAAATAAAAAAATTGAATTATCGCCGAAAAAAAAAATGTTGGTTGTAAACAACTCATGGTTTTATTGTGCATGGTTTAGGAGGGCCTTGCAAATGGTTTTAAAACCATGTGCAAGGTCTCCTAAACAACCCATGGTTTTATTGTACATGGTTTAGAAGGTAGTTGCAAATTGTTTTAAGACCATGTGCAAGGCCTCCTAACCAACCCATTGTTTTAGGAGGGCCTTGCACATGGTTTTAAAACCATGTATGGGGGAGATGTAATGTTCTTTCTTAACAAAATAAAAAATAATAAAAAATATTATATGTCAGCCATAAATAGTACTAAATATTAATAATAAGAATATTATATGCAACCTTAAATAAAAAGATGTGACTTTTGGTTTAAATCACATCAAAGTTGATAGTTGAGTGCAATACTTAAGAAGAGATTTGCACCTCCAAAGATTTGATCTCTCTCGACAGTTGATAGAGCCTAGAATTTGGATCTATGTTGATTATAAAAATATATATATCAAAAATATCTCTTAACAAATGGCACTAAAGCACAATAACAAAAAATTAATAACACTAACTTATGAGTGTTCACCCACAAAAAGATATAGGAGTAAACTTTCCACCCGACCATTTGCACCAATTAGACGACCAGCAACGCATGATGTGAAAGCTCACGCGAGCCAGATCGTCTGATGGGTGCAAATGATCAGGTAGAAAGATCACTTCAAAGATATATACGGATATGTTGTAGTACAGAAGAACGGAGAACAAAAGAGCACTCGTGGAAAAAGAGCACTCGTGGATTCTATGCCTCCTGTCATGTCAATAATGCTGCAACTTTGTATGGACATGGAAATTGGCATGTTTGGAATAAGTGAAATTATAAAGTCAATTGTATTGTTTTAATTGGGAAGTTTCTTCGTTGCTTCTTCTATATATATAACGACGTTCTAGATAGATCGATAGATCCACATGGATCTCTTTCTTCTCCAAAACTTTGCAGTCAGCAAGACAACGAACCATTTGATTATTTATAAATAATATGATGTGTAGTGTAAAATATATTTTCCTTTAGAATTCGAATTTTGTAGTTCACTGTTCAATTTTATATGATGAGCATGGTTTATATATATATATATATTAAATATTTTATCATTATTTTTATATTTAATTAATAAATTAATTAATTTATTGTTTTTAAAGAATAAATATTTTTAAATTACTTTAATTTTAAGTAAATAAAAAATTAAAAATATTACTATTATATAAAAAATTAATTTTTTATCCTTAATATTTTTTTTCTAATAAATATTCACAAACCTTTCAGAGCCATTACATCACAAACTTTTCATAGACATTACATTTTAGGAATGCATCAATAACCTCTTTAAATATAGAGCTCGAGGTCATAAAAGTTTGTTCTTATAATATTTTGTAATTGTTTAAAAATGAAAAAATATATTTTTATTATTTAAAAGTAATATATAGGGGAATAAATAACTTTTCTTTGTTCATGTTGAATAAAACATATACATTCTATTAGTGGACTTACATCATTTGAGACATTATATCTCTTCTTTACCATCATATTGTTCGTTATTCTTAATGGACTTGCATCATTATTTTTTACAAAATTATATTTTTGCTCATAATTTACATCCCAAAACTTTCATGAATTACATTATATTCATTTTCCCTATGTTGTAAGATTTTGCATCATTATATTTGAATTATTACATCAAAAACTATTTCGGCCTTGTTTTCATGTACTTATGGGACTACCGTTAGAACTAGTTTTGACAATTGGTCTGCTTCGACTGTACACAAGTGTGAAGGAGAAATCTTGGAACTCGATGAGGAGGGATATAATTGCAAGAGATAGAATACTCTGTAAATATGGGGCTGCAATCTGAATTTTTCGTGTGGCCCATTTGATCACCATTTTGGAGTCGCCAAACAGCTACAAATGCCCAACGTTCTTGGATTTTGCTACCTTTAAAACTGCCCAAAATGCAACCAATTCTACCTTACTATTGGATCACTGACCTGGAGCATACTTGATATTATATTTGTGATTTTCAGTGATATACAAAATGGCTCTAGATCCCCCTAATGATGGTTCTCCTTGGCTAGCGCCATCAAAGAAATCCCACGATATAGATTTATCAATATGTGGTGCCACCACCTTCGTCTCTTTGGACTTCTTGGGTGAGAATTTATGCTCCAATGTCCACTACAAAATAAGTGAGGTCGTGAGTTCAGGAGGAATCTAATTGTCATAAAAAATGGTGCAATTTCGAGCCCACCACATCCCATAAACAAACGATGGACGAAAGGCTACGAACTCACTCACTGAAGAATTGTGCCACCAATTTTGAAATCTCTGTTCCATTTGAGCATCCTCTTTGACGTAGTGAGCATATAGCCTTTTTGCTACATTGTGACATATCTTATCTACATAAGAGCATGAAAAGAAAAGATGAGTGGCCGTCTCACATTCTCCCCTACACATAAAACAAACACCTAGGCAGTGACATCCATGTTTCTGCAGATTGCCCCAGTTTAAGATATTATTGTGAAAGTGATCCAAAGAGTTAATTAGGATTTCAAAGATCCGACATATTTCCACACATAACTCCATTGCCACTTCTTTTCACTAGCAAATGACTCTTTTTTTTTAGCTTCATAACCTGCTTTAGTTGATTATTCTCCATCTATTGCATTTTTCTCCAAACAAGATTCTCAGGATTATGATCCACACAGTAGTTTGCATTGTTATCGAATTTGACAGGTTCAACAACGACTTCGACAAGTATGAACCTCGACAAGCATCATCGACACCAACATCTCGAAATTTCTATGACAGATTGTCTGTCTGTCTTCGAGTTGTCTGTAACAATTAAACTTCTGAACCATTGCAAATTATTTGTAACTAAACGTAACAGGTAGACACCCAAGCGTTCTTAACACTCTATATAAACATGTACACTAATGTAATATATAGGCAGAGTATTAAGCATAATACAACAATAATAAAGTAACAAAGATTGGTTTGAGTTCTTTCATATTGTCAATGTGTGTGTCTATTTTTTTTGTGTAGTGTATTTTTTGCTTTGCTTATTCTTAATATGTTTCTGCCGTAACGGTACTCGATTACTTCAGTCAAAAAATTTTCCCCATCGTGCTCCTGGGCACCCATATCATTAGTATCAGAGCTTTTCATAATCCTAATCAGAGCAAATTCAGAGATTGCATGTAGCTTATTTGTGCTTAATCTATGTGTAGACACTTCTATTGAAGTTACCTGACTTATGCATGTTAAAACACGCTCACAAACTCAACAATCCAAGAAGACACTACCTTCAAATTCAGATTATCTATCTACTTGCACCACTAAATCGAAGATGGCCGAAGAAATAAACAATAGACATGCAACTGATGAGACAGAGCAACTTGTAGAGAAAGCACTGGCTCAACAAGGAACTGAAATATTCAACCAGTTCAATGAGATTCTCATGTGATTCACCTCGACATCAGGAGGATCCTCGATAAGATCCAAGTCTGACAAAATTAGTGCATTCAAAGAGCAAATGAACTTGGACATACTGAATCTTGAAGGCAATATTGATGAGCAATCCATAGAAAATTGGGTACAACAAATGGAATCCTATTACTCTATGAATCAACTCTCAAAATCCAAAAATATCACCATTGCATCCTTAAATATGTTAACCTCTGTGCACTTCTGGTAGGAGAATTTATGAACAAAGATGAAGAAAGAAGGAAACCCGATAGACACATGGGAGAAATTTGTCGAATACATATGGAAGGAGTTCTACCCACCCAAATACATTGAAAAACATTATAAGAAGTGGCAACAACTAAGGAAATGGAAAGACCAGTCTGTGCATAGTTACACCGACAAGTTCTATAAACTCATGGCAAGACTTGGCATCCAAGAAAAAGAGATTGATTGTTCTAAAGTACGCCAACAGATCGTCCCTACACATTTAGCAAGAGATGGATTTTTTTACTATTAGTATGCTTGTGGATGCATTCCACTATGCCAGCAAGCTTGAAGCTAAATAGAAAGGAAAAGCACATTTCATGACCAAGATGACAGGTCGAACATCCAACAAGAAGTCACTAGGCAAATCCGACAAGTCAAGACACCTTTCTCAGCCAACCCCACCAAATTTAGACCATGGAAAGAGGCACTCTTAGAAAGCAAAAAGGGATAATAGCAAATAACCCCTACCAAGAAATGGTGTGATTATCAAAACTCATCATGGCATGATATGTCATAATACAAGGGTTATTGAAAGGAGGATTCTAAGGTAATGCTTTTTTAGTTTCTCGACAGTTTCAAACCCTGAAGCAAGTCTATCATCAGGAGAAGCTTCTTGAAAGCTTTCATAGTAGTAAGCTCATCAATTGCTTTTTATTAATATATATTAGGGTTTGGTTTGTTGTAGGTTTGTGAGTTTATGTTAATAATTATTTAAATTAATGTTCTTTATTTTCTGGTTTAAATTTTTTTACTCAATGATTTACTATAAATGATTTACTATATTTTAGTTATTATTAATGTTAAGGTTTTTTATTTTCTTTCAAATGTTTGAGTGTTATTATATAAAATTGTGTGATATTTATTATAATGTGTTTTTAATTTTAAAAAGTTTGATTTTTCATTTTAAAATTTTTTGAGTATTATTGATAATTTGAAACAATTAAAATTATGTGATAATAATATAAAGTGTTTTAATGTTTTTAAATGTTTGGGTATGGTTGATGTTGAAAATGGTAAATGGTTTTATCATAGTTAGTTTAATGTTAAAGTATTATAATTTTATTTTGTAAAGTTATGTTACCAAAAAACAAATAATTATAAAAGATTATGTCTGCTCATAAAATAAAATAAAAATAAAACCAACTTTGCATCGGCATGGAACTTTCTATGGACATTTGGAATAAGTGATTCTAAATGTGGATTTGTCATTGATCTCGTATGGATTTAATTGGGAAGTTTCTACATTGCTTAGTGGATACATCACGTCGTTATGGATAGATCAATAGATCTAGATGGATGTCCTTTTTTTCAAAACTATGTGAGGAAAATAAAATAAAGACTAGGGCAGAAAATGGTATACAAACGGATTGAGGACCATAAGTTGTTTGTTTAAACATATATAATCTACAATATTGGTTGTATAGATTATCATATTCTAAAATATAGAAAATTATTAGTAACAGTTGTAATGAAGGTAAATTTTATAGTAAAATGCGGTAAAGGAATAATTTGATAACTANATATATATATATATATATATATATATATATATATATAATAATGACTTGTTAATTGTTGGTGTGTTTACATGTGTATGTATGTATATTAAATGATTATATGTTATTGTAATATTCCTTGAATTAATAATTATTATCAATTTTGTTGAAAAATGTTTCATTTATTATTTTATTAGTTTTATTATTTTTGAGAAAAGTCAAGAGTAAAACATTTTGTAATAAAAACATTTTTATTTAATAGAATATGTTGAAGGGGGACAAAAGTGGATATAGTTGTTTGTTGACCCACAAAAGGAAAAAGACAAATGTCAAAAACCACTCAGTAAGAACTTAGGATGCAGGAGGCATCATCCCCAAAAATCAAGTCACAACTCTTAGTTGAATGCTAAAGAGCAGGAGGCTCATAAATGAACAAGTCTTAGGCGAAATACTATAAATTAGTATGTCCATAAGTAGTAAGAGGCTAGCATTGGATGAAGATTAACATTTGTGAAATGTAAGAGATGTTGCATTGAAATATTTTGTTCTTGTGGTTCAGCGAATAGGCTCAGGGCATCTGGAGCAAGTAGCTTGGCTGCTCTGGGAGTTGGCCGGGAGGAACAACTTCTCTACTTTTGTTTTCCCAGCAATTGGTGCCAGGTTTATATTTCATGTTTTTAAATGTTGTAGAATATGTTTAAACCCTAGATTTGAATAAGATTAATATAGATTCTAGTTGGTTTTAGTAGCTTACTAATGTTATACTTGAATCTTGCACCTAATGGATTGAATCATTTATTTCTAAAGATGTATAGTATATTACTATATGAACTGTGTATTTCTTGTTGTTTCGATTTTTGCTATATCTTCCTGAATATGAATTGTCGAAATTAATTATCTATTGAATCTATAATTTATGTTTCTAGTATAGATCTACATTATTCACTATATATAATTAAAATCCATCTACAAAATATTCATCCTAGTTTTTACACGATACATCAGTATTAGATTTCAATCTATTGTTATAATATAAATCTGTAGTATTTAGTATATGTAGGTTGATTACATTAAATGATATAGATATGTAGTAGTTAATAATTACAGATAGAAACCCTCTAAATAATATAACATCATTGCAACTCGTAAGCCCCAAATGTAAATATTAGAATCGAACAAGATCTACATAGGAAAAGCAATGAGGATATCTTACGTATTGGGCTGATGCACAATCATGGACTCCTTTAAGGACACTTTAGATGCCACATAATACTGGAATAAACGGAAAACTCTGATTTTAGGTGACAATTAGGGGTACTTCCCTAACTTATTTGAAGATGAAGTAAAAAGAGAAAAGATAGGTAATTGAATCAGCTTTCATAATATATAGGTTTTATGCAAAGAAAGTGTGTGCAAATGATTATAAAATTAGTTTCCGTGAAAGTGGGTTTTCAAATTTTCAGCACATCTTAACATATATGTTTGTGCGGGTGCAGCAATATATGAGGTAAATGATGTCCATTTGAGATAAAATCTTGCAGACATATAAAGGACATATGGGCCTAATGCAACACTATTTATTCGGAAATTTTCATGAATTATTTTTTTTATTATTAATTATTGAAGTCAGAAAATATTGAAATTAAAACCTTATGTGCGGGTGCAACACTTTAGGGGCAAAAATTAATGAAATCCTTGATTTCTTAATATAAGATCACAGAGCTTGATCTCATCTAGTGCAACATATAGTTTTTATGGGAAATGGTGATGGAAATCGAAAGTTATATAAGAAACAATCAATGTATGTATTCTCGAAAACTAACGAGTGTCATTTAGAAAAATAATTATAAATAAATAAAACATAGTTTTGTAGGAAAAAATTATATATTCAGAATCGTCATTTCTTACTCTACAATATCGTACATTTTCATAAAAAAATATTGTGTATGTCATATCAAAATAGGGATCTAATCTGAGCATATTTATAGAGTTCTAAAAGACTTGAGCAATAGCCCTGGTTGATTTGTCCTAGCCATTGGGTTCGGTACTCCGAAGCTGCTTCCAAACCCAATGCCAAACCTTAATCCCGCCAAATATTTAAATTTTTAAATAACGCATATGTGATATAACGCATATGCGATATAGCCTATCCATATCGCATGTGCGATATAACGCATATGCGATATGGATAATCTATATCGCATATGCGTTATATCGCATATGTGATACATAGAATTACATTCATCAACCTCAACCTCATGTCAACTTCTAACCAATGTTCCATTAATATCAACTAATTAAATATCATATCAACCTCATGTCAACTTCTAACCAATGTTCCATTAATAAAAAAACTTATCAAGTGGAAGAAGACATGCATATTTTGGTAGACATTAAGTATATAAAGGGAGAGATTAGACTTCCAAATTTTGTATATCCTTCTAGTGAAGAGGATATTATGGTGCAAGTTGTTTAAAAAAAAATTTATGTCCTTCATACCAACCAGCATCATGGCTAGTGCACTCCTAATATTTATGATTAAGGGAACAAAGTGTATGATCTCCAAATAAATTTTTGCAATGTCATATTTCTTACATCATCATCATCATAATCCTCATCCTCATCATCATCACGTTCATCATCCTCATGGTCATCATCATAATCATCATCATCATCATGGTCATCATCACCCTCATCCTCATCGTCATTATCATCATTATCTTCATCGACACCCTCATCCTCATCATCATCATCATGGTCATCATCATCACCATGGTCAAATCATCTTCATCGACAGCCTCATCCTCAACATCATCAACATCCTCATCATCATCATCATCAAAATCATCATCCTCGTCATCATCACGTTCATCACCCTCATCATCATAATCATCATCATCATCATCATCAGATGCATCATTGTCATCATCATCATGGTCATCATCTTCATCGACACCCTCATCCTCAACATCATCATCATTTTCATCATCATCATCATGTATCATCATGGTCATCATCATCATCATGGTCATCGTCATCATGGTCATCATCATCATCATGGTCATCATCATCCTCGTCACCCTCATAATCCTCATCCTCTTCACCCTCACAAGCATCATCGCTCATCACCCTCATCCTCATCATCATCATCATGGTCATCATCATCATCATCATCATCATCATGGTCATCATCATCTTCATCGACACCCTCATCCTCATCATCATCATCATGGTCATCATCATCATCATCATCATCATCATGGTCATCATCATCTTCATCGACACCCTCATCCTCAACATCAACATCATTGTCATCATCATCATCATGGTCATCATGGTCATCATCATCATCATGGTCATCGTCATCATGGCCATCATCATCATCATA
>LPNX010271568.1:404295-424802 GCA_001517045.1 Pseudotsuga menziesii | reverse complement strand
ATATATATATATATATATAGCCACATATAGGTTGATTGGTAGCTTTAATCTCACATAAGTCATTTAATCTGCATTTGGATAGAGTTGATGTCATTGTGGGATAACGAGTACTCATAATTTACGACCATGGTATTTTTCATTATGACGTCTGCAATCAATGGATGATAGTGATAATGCATAGAGATGATGTCATTGTAGGATAACAAGTACTCGTAATTTTTTACCATGGTATTTCTCTTTTCTGACATCTGCAATCAATGGACAATGGTGATAATGCATGGCAGATGAGAAGATCCTACATGTATTCTTGAGAAGATCCATGGCAGATGAGAAGATCCTACTAGGTAAGTTAGGTTTCCAAATTCTTAAAGAGTTCTAGCTCAATGGAAGAGCGCCTGCCTTACAAGCAAGAGGTTGGTGGTTCGATTCCTCCATACCCTAATGATATTATAATATCAGTTATATACTAAAAATGACTAAATTAGTGACCAAAACATGAGAGACGCGAAACTAGGCATTAAAAAGGATGCAACACATGGCGCTAATGATGAAGCCAAACATGGCGTTGATATGGTAGCAAAATAAGACGTTACTTTGGATGCAAAACATGGCGCTACATAGGAAGCAAAATATGGTGCAATAATAGAAGAAATATTTGGCGTCATTTTGGTAGCAGAACACGATGCAAAAAAGAAAGCAAAAATTGGTGCAAATTTGGAAGCGAAAATTGACACATTTGGAAGTAAAACATGGTGCAAAATGGGATACTAAAGTGGTAGCAAAAATGGATGCAATATTGGATGCTAATTTGGATGCTAACATGGTGCTGTTAAGGATGCAAATATGGCGCTAATAGGGGTGTCAATTAAGAAGCAAAAGCGGACACTCGCTAGGAAGCAAAGTAGGATGTTATTTAGGAAGCAAACCTCGACATTGTTTAGGAAGCAAAGTTGGACGCTATTCTGGAAGCAAACCTTGACGTTGTTTAGGAAGCAAAGTTGGACGCTATTCTGGAAGCAAAAAAAGAGACGCTATCTTGGACATCATAAAGGATGCTATTTAGGAAGCAAAAAAAGATGTTTTTTGAGACGCTTTAAGTTTTGTCCATGACACGTCCCATTTAGCGTCTAGTTTGACCACTCAATGTAAAAAAAATTACACTAAAAAGTGACGCTAAATGGGACGCTAATTCCAGGATTTGTTGTAGTGATTTTAGCAAATTAACATAAAATAGTAGAAGAAGACCCATGACATTCTAGAATCTGCATTAACTCAGAATCCGGTTGAAACAATTACAATAGAAACTCCATATACAAATTCACAAGACTTTAAAGAAAATTCCAAGCTTTGCCACGAGGCTGCAGCCTACGGGAGATGACTTAGCAGCTTTGTAGGACTACTATTTCCAAGATACATCTCATGCTTTTGTGCCCAACACTGATAAGCATATAACGCTGAAAATAACTTCCTTGCAATCGAATGAAATTGGGGTAAAATGAAAATGATCACATGAGAATATTCTTACAGAAGGTTGTGATGGACAAAATGATAAAGCCTTCAAGCCTAAGAAATTAAGTGATTTTAGGGATACCGAGACTAAATATAAATTAAAACATCCACATTCAAATGAATTGAGTCCATTCCCTGAAAACCCCGGTGAGGCATTGTGCTAGGGTTTTGAATTTGGGGATGGAGGAGGTGGTAGATTTCTCTCAAGACCCTTTAGATGGGTGTATCATCTTTTCCAAAGCCCTTTAGAAGGGTGTCATATCTTTTCCAAGGGGCCATACGAGGCTAATGTCTTGAGACCTCATGGGGGTTGTAGAGGATTGGGTTGGAACCTTATAAACTATTGTGTAAAGGATTGTGTAGAAATTTAGCTTTCCATCCACAAACATAAAGTTGTGAGAGATTGATATTGAAAGTTGTTTATGTATATTTATAGCCCTATGGTGGTGGCCAATTGCCATCTGTTTTGTTTTTTGCAAAATGTTTATTATACATATTTTTACAGTAATAGAAAATTAAGAAGCATTTCACAAAGAGAGAAAAAGTATATTTGTTTAGCAAAGCCAGACCTTTGCTGTCTAATTTCATTTAGAAAAGTCCCATTTGACTTTACCATATAGTTCAATATGCTTGAATCTTCTATGGCTTTCTAGATTTCTTTTGCTTTTTCTAAAAATTACGACCTTGAATATGCATTTATTGTAGTTTTTATGTGTTATTATGTATTCCAAAGATCAAAATTCTTTGTTTGGTCACCTACAATAGATTTTTCTGGTAGAGAAATCTTTCTGATACTATTAATCAGTTTTTCTAATGGAAGGATGGATGTGTCATAGTGTGATTTGATGTTACAAAAGATGCTAAGATTATTCCTTCTCCACATCGAGATTCTTTAATTCACTCAATATCTCAACAAATATATTTTTTTCCAAGGAAAACCAAGAGATGCTTCTCCACATTCGTGAATGACATCTTTAGTAAACCCATCGGTGTAAGACTAGAGTGCCTAACCCAGAGGGATACAAACCGGGCACTTGCTAGCACAAAACTAGCAAAATTGGAGACAACCAGTTGAGCTAACTCATTGGAATCCTCATTCAATATATATTTATATTGGACCTATTGATTAAGATGACAATACTATTGCTTTAAGACCTCGATGATTTTGTATCTAAAGCTTTTATTTGACATTGTAGGGACAGACTATGCCGATGATGTATCAGACTATTTTCAAGGATTTGGGAGAAGCTGGTGTTGAAAAGACATATCATCCTCATGATTATTTGAACTTCTTTTGTCTTGGGAATCATGAAGCAAGGGATAATAATGAAGCACCTTCTACAAGTGTAGTTCCAAAAAATACACCTCATGTACTTTATTCACTTTTCTTCTTTTGTCAACCCCTCTACATAAAATGATCTATGTTGTCCTCTATTATTAATTGGCCTAGTATGATTTTTGCTATTAGATACCTTAAGTAGAAAATTTCTTTCTTATGTAATCTACAGAATAATATCATAGTTTAGTTGCTTTCGAGTGTTGTTCTACCTTCAAAAATTTCAGTTTAGAGTTAATAAATCTTGACTATTACTGAAACTAATATCATCTTATTCTTTTGGATGTTAGCTCGGAATTTCAATCTTGAAACATTTAAATTTTATTGACATTCTTCATGTAACAGGCTTGAGCTCTGAAAAATCCTCACTTCATGATTTATGTCCATTCAAAGGGTATGATTGTAGATGATGAGTATGTCATTCTAGGGTCAGCAAATATTAACCAACGTTCAATGGATGGTTCAAGAGATACTAAGATTGCCATGGGTGCATATCAACCACAATATACATGGTCTAAAAAGAGAGACCATCCACATGGCTAGGTGATTGGTTTAAGATTTTGTACCTCGTTTACATCATGCTTTGATGTTGTTTATTTTTGTTTTCTCTGCAACAACTGCTCTCCCAAGCATAACCCTCTCTCCCAACCTAAACATACATTGAAGCATCCCTTCTTCTTTTTTCTCAAACAAGAACAACCCAAATTTTGGCCAGAGTGGGTACAAAATTCTTGGGTTGTGTCACTTTGGGGATTCCCGGGTATGCATACACTAGGAATTGAACCTGGACTAGTTGGGGTAGACTTCCACCAGCCTACCGCTAGACCGCATCCCGACCAACATACATTGGAGCACACTTCTATAGGTCATGCTCCTTGTTACTGAAATTGATGTTGCATGCTATAGTTATAGGGTAAGTGGTGAGCAAATCCAGTTTACTTGGAATTTTATGTTAGATATTATAGATCCAAATCAGTTCATGTCTTTGTTCTGATATTTAGTCAAGAATGAATTTTCCATGCACCAACTTCCTCCTATAGTATCACAATGCACTCTTTATTTAGGCTTCATTGTTTTGCTTTATTTCTTGTGTACTGTTCTATACTTTTTGTTTGTGCAATGTATGAATTGCATAAAAGAATAACCTCCCTTATAATGAACAGGGATTTTTTGGGCCCCATTTCAAACATTAATTTATTTCAAGCATAAGTATGAATGATTCTACTCAGCGTTTCTTATTTTCCATTTCAGGTATATGGGTAGAGAATGGCTCTCTGGGAAGAACATCTCGCAGTTATTGAGGATTGCTTTCAACATCCAGAAAGTTTAGAATGTGCAAGGAGAGTTGGGGCTCTCTCTGAAAATTATTGGAAGCAATTCAGTGCTAATGAGGTGATTGAAATGACGGGTCACCTAATGAAATACCCAGTAATGGTAGAAGCAAATGGAGGAGTGAAACATCTTCCTAGATATGAAACCTTCCCTGATATTGGGGAAATGTCCTTGGGAAACTTGGGAAAAAATCAGTTATTCAAAGTCATCAAAATATATCACAATATTGGGAAAAAATCAGAAAGATAATCAAAGAAGAAATGAACAAATTGAAAATTGTCCAATAAATCTGCAAACATAAACCTCAGATCTGAAAATTTTAGAAAAAATCACCTGAATTGAGGGTTTTGCAACACTCTAATATAGATATATATCAGATGCAATAAATTGTATTGAAGGACGCCATGTGCCGTTCAAATTGGTCGGTAAGAATCTGTGAGAATTCAAAGGAAAATGACAGAATTAATGCGGATTATAAACATCATCAATAGCTTATACTTACAGAAGAAAGGGTAAGTCCATTGATCTCGGCACGAAGCGAGGAAGAAAGGGTTGAGGAAGAAATTCATCCTAAACAATGTGCGGTCTGGTGTGCTGCGAGAATGGCGCACTCTGCTACTCGGGACAAGCCCTCGGGACATGGGGTGACGACAAAGGGGATGACCAAGCGGCCGCTTGGTACGACCCACATTAAATTGCTGGCAATGGCCTATAGTGCAACCAGAAGCAGCCGAAAAGTTTTAAAAAAAATCCGTCCATGGATGACTCCTTGGACGTGAAGGGAGCCACGCCAGTTGGCCTAGCGGTCCTCCATGGACATGAAGTGAAAAACCACCCAATCTTTCACCAATGTCATCACCTAGGGGAAAATTTAAAAAAAAAATCCGTCCATGGATGACTCCTTGGACGTGAAGGGACCCACGCCAGTTGGCCTAGCGGTCCTCCATGGACATGAAGTGAAAAACCACCCAATCGTTCACCAATGTCATCACCTAGGGGATGTTAGATATAAAAGGTTGACACTTAACCCTATTCCAGGAAATAATTTCTTCCCAAGTTAAGCGCAGGAACTCGAACTTGCTGACAAGTTCCCTCTTGGGGAGACGAGAGACCATATCACAGGTAATATCCCGACCTAAAACATATAGAGGCCTCCCCCTTCTTAAATTTCTTGAAACGAAATTTTCCCTTCGTCACTTATTCTCGAAATTTTCCCCGGATGTGATTCTTCTCCAGGAAACCATGACCGGTACTTACCCTGCCCTTTTTGCCTTTTCTAAGTTATGCCCTGGGTGGGAATTTTGCGCCATTGCCTCGTCGGGACTCTCGGGGGGGACCCTATCCGGATGGAACCCTCGCAAGCTCAGATGTAAGGCTTACCAAACGATGGCGGGCATATTTCTCCAGGTTACGCTGCGGGGGGGTACTTTTCCTTTCTCCATACTTAACATCTATGGACCCTACCTGCATAGGGATGTATTCTGGAATTCCCTAACTTTGAGAGGTTTACTGTCCACACAAAACCTCATCCTTGCTGGCGACCTAAACTTCACACTTAAGGCATCGGAGATTTGGGGATCTAAAGCCTTGATGGACCCCCTGGGACCTTCTCTTTCTGCCCTCTTCTCTTCTCATCACTTGGTGGACATTGCCCCCACCTGTACTGGTCCCACTTGGCGCAATGGTCGTACTGGTGAGGAGGGTATCTCTAAAAGATTAGACCGCTTCCTTATATCTGATCAGCTTATTGGCCTTATTTCTAGGCACCGTGTGTGGACCCATAGATGTGACATTTCAGATCACTTTCCTATTCTACTCGAATGGGGGGAACATTCTGAGACATGTTTTTATCCTTTCAAGTTTAATCATTCTTGGATTAAACATGCTGGTTTCTGTGATATGATCCGTCAAACATGGTCTGCCCCAACCATGGATTCATCTCTGGATGCTATGTCTGATTTCTCCTCACAACTTCGACTATTAAAGGGAAAGGTGAGGGATTGGACTAAGAAGGAGACATTAATTATGAAATCCACTTCCACTCAGCTGGAAGGGGAGATTTCTTCCCTACTCTTGTTTTCCCAGTCTGGGATTCTTACCTTACATCAGCACCGTCGATTAATTGATCTCAGAGCTGCTCACTACAAGCTTCTGGAACATGAGATCTCCTCTGCAAGATTACAAAGCAGGATTACCTGGGCTTCTCAGGGAGATGCCAACACAAAATACTTCCACGCTGTGGCATCTTCTCGGAAAAATCAGAATACTATATGGGGCCTCCTGGACACTGATGGGTCGTGGATCTCTGATGACACTGGATTAAAAAACTTGGGGGTTAGACATTATAAAGACATTTTCTCCGATGATGGAAAGACTACCCTCACTGCTCAATTAAATGTCCTTCGCCTTTACCCATCTTATCTCACAGAGGATGACAAGGGAGTTTTCACATGTCCTGTTACTTTACAGGAGGTGGTGGAAGCACTGAAGACTTTTAAAAGAGATAAAGCCCCTGGTCCGGATGGTTGGACTGTAGAATTTTATTTACATTTCCTGGATTTATTGGGACCATCTCTTTTACACCTGGTGGAGACTGCTCGTTATTTGGGAAAGGTTCACCCTGCCATTAACTCCACTTTTATTGCTCTCATACCTAAGATTGATCTCCCCTCCTGCTTTGGGGATTACAGGCCCATATCTTTATGTAATCTCTGTTACAAATTGATCTCTAAAGTTGCTGCTACTCGACTTAAACCCTTCCTGGACTCCCATATCTCGCATCAGCAGTTTGGTTTTCTAAAGAATCGCCTGATACATGGACCTGTGGCCATTACTCAAGAGGTTATGCATACTGTTAAGCTGAAAAAGATTTCTGCTCTCATACTCAAACTGGACTTGACTAAGGCTTTTGATCGTGTCAATTGGACCTTCATCAGACTGATACTCATACAGATTGGGGTACCTTTAGTTGGGGTCAACTGGATTATGGGCTGTATAACATCTGCAAATTTTGCTGTTCTAGTTAATGGTGCACCCTCATCATTTTTCCCTGCTTCCCGCGGCATCAGACAGGGATGCCCACTATCCCCACTGATCTTTATCTTAGTTATCGAGGGACTTAGCCTTATGATTGCTGATGCTAAACAGAATGGCTTGATTAAGGGTATCAAGATCTCCAATGATCTCGTCATCACACATCTCCTCTTTGTTGATGATGTTTTACTTTTTGGAATGGGTACTGTGGCTGACTGGATAGCATTTAAGGTGATACTTGAAACCTTTTGTGAGGCCTCAGGCATGAACATAAACATGGACAAATCCTGTTTTCTGTACTACAACGTGAAGGATAGCATCATGAGAGGGGTATCTGACATCCTGCCTTTCCGTTTCGAGCACCTTGACCAGGGTTTCACTTACCTAGGTTTTTTCCTGAAGCCTACGGGGTATCTTGTCAAGGACTGGCTATGGCTCATCAAAAGATTTGAATCCCGTATAAATCACTGGACCAACAGGTACTTATCCTTGGGGGGCAGATTGGTCCTTATCCGGGCTGTACTTACAAGCCTCCCGGTATACTGGTGTTCTCTTTTCCCTATCCCTTCGACCATATTGGACAAGCTCAGGCAGCTTATCTTCAACTTTCTGTGGGGATCATCGGCTGTAACGAGAAGGTTTCACCTGGTTGATTGGCAAATTCTGGCAAGACCCATCACTATGGGGGGATGGGGTATAAAAAATTTGCCCCTTTTCTGTATATCTTTGAGAATGAAGAGCTTCTGGTATGCTCTGAATACCACTGGTATTTGGAATCAGCTCATTCGAACTAAGTACATGAAGAATTTGTCGGTCCAAAGCTGGTTCAGGAATAAACTTTTCAGATCCAATAACACTTCTCGCATCTGGATGGGATTCATGATCATATTGAATTGGATAGGTCAAGGCCTAATTTGGCAAGTGGGTTGTGGCACTGAAGTCAGAGTTGGGGTTGACCCAATCGTTGGTCTTGGCAGTTCATACATACTGCCATATGAGCTCAGAACCTACCTTGAAGATTATGGCATCAACACACTTGCCCAGGCTATAAATCAAGAGACGGGACTCTGGTTCACTGCTGAGGAACTAGATTTATGTGATGAATGGAGTATTATTTGGAGTTCATACACACGTGGCTTAGAATTTAACAGGATCAGCATAAATATGGAAGAGGACTCACTTCTGTGGTCTACTGGACAATATATAGGAACTATCAGTGCTGCAATGGCTTATGAAGGTTTGGCCTCACTCTATGTACAGGCAGATCAATACCAGGCCTGCCAACAACTTTGGTCTATGAAGATCCCTTTGAAGATTACTTGTTTTAGTTGGCTCTTATGCAATGACAGAATTCTCACTTGGGACCATTTACTTTCTAGAGGGTATCATGGCCCTAGTAGGTGTGTTTTTTGTGAAAATGACTACGAGGACTGTGGACATTTATTCATCCGGTGTCCTTTCGTGACCACCATCTTTACTCATTTCTCGATTCGTTTGGGCTCTAACATCTGTTCTCACACAGTCCGATCCTTCCTAAATCATTGGTTTGACTCCACTGCTTTTACTGATCCTAGCCGATATATCCCTTTTTTCATTTTCTGGTCGCTGTGGCTCCATCGCAATCTGTGTATTTTTGAAAATTCCAAACCATCAGCCACTATCCTCATTTATAAAATTGAAGATCTGGCTGCCAATTACCCAGTTCCTTCTTACATAAAAAAGAACAGATTGATTGGACCTCAGCCCATACATGACTTCCCTACTGGATATTTTGATGGTGCAGCACAAAGAATGATGGGGGGTGCTGGGTTTGTGATCTATATAAGTGAAACCCACTACTTATGTTTCTCGGTGGGCTGTGGCATTGGAACCAACACCAGAGCTGAATTGATGGCACTCTGGTCACTGCTTAGAACTATCATCCGGATGGGATTGCCCATAAAGAAGATATATGGTGATTCAATGGTGGTCATATCATGGGTCAAAAGACAGTCGGCCATGCATATTCCCACATTGAAACACTGGTATGAAGATATTTTATCCATGATACAGCTGGTACCTTCTGTGGCCTTCAATCATATCTACCGGGAACACAACATACTTGCTGATGAACTTTCAAAGAAGGCTTTATCTCTGGATTTGGGTTCTGGTATCTTCAAGGAATACATGGATGGAATACTTATTGATGAGAGGCTTGTTGCTCTCTTTTGATGGCTGAATTTTCCTTTTACAGCTTTCAGCCATTTGATCAGTATTTACTTTTTGGTTCCTATTTTGTGATATTTCAGCATGTATGTTTTGTGACTGCCTGGACCGATATGTTTAAAGGATACAGAACTACATATTCTGACCTGATTTATCAGGAGTGATGAATAAGTCTGAGGAGCATCAGACTTAGTTATTTCACTTTTCTTATACTTGACTGATGGCTGGTTTATTTGTTTCTGCATGCTGCTGGTCTTTCAGTATTATGTTACTTTGCTGGTCAATGACTGTTTGTGCTGTCTTGTATGGCAGTTTTTTGTGTGCTATCACCACATATTCCTTAGACAGCTATACTGGGATGAAGTTATCTCACTTGATGATGGCTGAACTGTGGGAGCTGTTAACTCAACAGTCTTTTTGTAACTGATAAAGATGTCTTTTGATTCGGTATGAATATCATAGACTGGTAATTTTTCTTCTGAAAAAAAAAATTTCTTGAAACGAAGATGACCTTTATCCAACTTAAGAGCAATCGAGACAACAACACCACCCTGAGGTTTCATGGCTGGGATCAGGTCCTAAACCTTCTTCAGATCTCGTAGTACCTGCATCCAAAAAGTCGCGATGCTTTATTGCACTAGTTCGACAAGAGGGTTCAATCCCATAAATAGCATCCTTCAGTCTCTAAGGTGAGGGGGATTTCGAGGAGGCCCACATCCAACCATCTGACCGACAGTCGATCACAGGCTCAGAATTCGACATTGAGAAAGCAGACATATCAACACCTCGAGACCCAACTTCCCCAAACAACGGAATAAAAAAATAGCAATTAGGAAACCTTAGAAAACTTGTGATAATAGATGTAAACTTGTGCCAAAAGAGACAAAAATGGACAGTTCCCATTTGTTTAACCTGGTTGGTACTAGGTCGAGCTAAAATCCCGGTTGGACTCCAGGGATTCAAACCACACGGTAGAAAAAAACCCCAAAAATTTTTAGAAGTAAAGGGTAGAAAACCCAATTCTAAGGTTACACAGAAGCAAACACAAAGGAGGGTACAAAAGCACATGTTACAGATATCCAAGAAACAACAACACGACATTTGTCTCACCATAAAAAACCAGTGCAGAAGTTGAGGTTTCCATCCCCTCAATCACGAAGCCTAGTCTTTGGTATTATCTTAAAATGCATGGAATATACAACTAAATTATGTCATTTGAAAGTCCAATCTTTAAAACTTCTTAAAAACAAAAGAGCATGTTTGTTTCGTTATGTCTCTACAAGTTGTTTTATAAGTTGATTTTTACCATTTAAATAAAAGGCTAGCTAGATATTTCAATTTTTATTATAATCAATGTTAAGACTTATTTAAATATAAATGTGTTATATATATATATATGAAAGAGAGAGAAAGATTTTGGTATAATGAATACATGATGATAATGACGGATCATAAATATTGATTTAAATATTTCTATTAATAATCTGGACATATTCCAATGAATGTTATAATTTCTTTTATTTAAAAGAAAATTCAATAGATGGATCACATGTTAATATTGAAAGACATGTCTTGTTATAATGTGGGAGCCAACTTTTTCTTCATGTTCTTCACGTTCGGTTTCTTCATGCAGGCAATGGTGACTGGCAAAAGGGCCCTTCAAAAATCTCTTCGACCACTTGCGGGACCCATTACCAATGTTGTTAAGAAGCAAGTGAAATGAAGTGAAAAAAAATTGAAATATCGCTGTAGTATCATAAATCCATGTCTCCATGGGACTTTCGTGTCACATGATAGCAACATTTGTGCAAGGAAATGCAATTCAAATTGAGACATTTGTCTAATTTGGTTATATATCTTGTTTCGATAGATATTTTGTAATATATTTGCTTGGCATTCTAATGCTTGAGGCCATTGACATTTTTACAATTAGTTTTACTAAGCAATGTGGTAAAAAACCATTTTTTTTCCTTAAAATATACATCAAATGTCAGATACCAATAGGATTATGTAAGTTAAAAAATATTAATATTAAAAAACCATTTTTTTTCTTAAAATACACATCAAATGTTGGATACCAATAGGATTACGTAAGTTAAAAAATATTAATATTAAAAAACCAATTTTTTTTCTTAAAATAGACATCAAATGTCGGATACCAATAGGATTACTTAAGTTGAAAAATATTAATATTTTATAAATGCATAGTTGAACTTTGTTAGTAATTGTATTTGAATAATTAGTAATATATATATGTTATAATTATTTTAAGTGTTTTTAGATTTATGAGATTTTTTTTTAAGAAATGAATGTTTATTTTTGACAATTTGAAATGAAAAAAGGGAAATTTAAATAAAAAAAATTAAAATTAGGGTTAATGGTGAAAGCTTATTTCATTTATTTAATAAAAAATTATTATAAATTAGAAATCATAAAAATATATGTTTGAAAATAAAAGATATATAATCATGAACCAATAAAGATACACACAATTGTTTAAGATATTACATAACAAGGAGGTTAAAAACATTTTGGTGAAACTAAACAATAAAAAAAAGTATAATTAAAAAATTGAAAATTTATTATAAATTATTCATAAAATTATATTATTGACTAAATAATAAACAAATAAATTGTATTTAAAGAACTTAGTTTCTTGAACAAGAGAGATCCTAATATAACTCAAACTACTTGGTTTTTTGAACAAGAGAGATACTAATATAAAAACTTAGAAATATGTACAATATTTGTTCTGTTTTGTTTAGATGCATTAAATATGAATATCATAAAAACTTTCCCAAAGTTTCATTATATAAAAAATTTGGAGACACTCAAACAATGTCCTTTTAAAAAATGCAAAGGTAAATGCTTTATTGGTAGTCTAAAAAATTGTTGGGGTGTATAAAGAGTTCCATTCCCAACCAATTAAAGGAGCTCTCTTGCTCAATCTTTTTTATGAACTTCTTATTGGCCTCTTTGGTGGGGCTTCAAAGGTAAATGCTTCATTGGTAGTCTAAAAAATTGTTGGGGTGTATAAATACTTTCATTCCCAACCAATTAAAGAAACTCTCTAGCTCAATCTTTTTTATGAACTTCTTATTGGCCTCTTTGATGGGGCTTGACAAGAAGCATATTCTGGAGTTGGAATGGTTATAATTGTAAATAGATTTTAAAAGTATCCTCTTTGGATAGGCTATGGGGAGGGAAGGCACAAACACCATGGTGGAATTTATGGCATTTTGGGGATTGTTATTTTTTACTTCTAGCAAAAATATCTTATCTTTGCATGTGGTTGGTGCTTCTAGAGTAATTGTAGATTGGGTTGATAGGAAGGCTAAGCTACAGGTCTCCTTATTGGCTCAATGGAAATCCATAATTGACAGTTTGAAAGAGAACTTTTATTATATCTCATTCAGGCATGTCTACATGCAATTCAATACTTCAATAGATAGTCTTTCCAAAAAGTCTATTGGTCATGAAGAAGGCCACATGTATTTTGAAGTATACATGAAGCAAAGAGTAACATAAAGAGGCTATATACAATTTTCCTAGATTGTAATTTTTAGGTTTTCTTTGGTTGTATAAGTTGTGAGACAAATTCTTTGACCTTAAAATCTTTCTTTTTAACTATTAAATCTCTTTGTATATGAGTTAGGAAGACTAAGCTACATGTATCTAGTTCTTTTTTGTATGTATAGCAATGTAGTCTCTTATTTTATAAATGAGATATGAGGAAAGTCAACTTTGGTTTTTATGTTAATTTCTTATGTATTGAGGAATATGATGTGAAAGTGTAGAAAGCATAAGTTTTGATCATTTCATGTAACTTTGATTCAAATTTTTGAATAATAAATTATAATTTATTTCTTGGTGAAACAAATATAAGATTGTTGTTAGTCCAATGAAAAAATTACCAACCAATTAAAGAAATAAATTATACAATTAAAGAAACTCTCTAGCTCAATCTTTTTTATGAAGTTCTTATTGGCCTCTTTGATGGGGCTTCACAAGAAGCATATTCGAGTTGGAATGGATGTAATTGTAAATAGATTTTAAAAATATTCTCTTTGGATAGGCTATGGGGAGGGAAGGCACAAACACCATGGTGGAATTTATGGCATTTTGGGGATTGTTATTTTTTACTTCTAACAAAAATATCTTATCTTTGCATATGGTCGGTGCTTCTAGAGTAATTGTAGATTGGGTTGATAGGAAGGCTAAGCTACAGGTCTCCTTATTGGCTCAATGGAAATCCATAATTGACAGTTTGAAAGAGAACTTTTATTATATCTCATTCAGGCATGTCTACATGCAATTCAATACTTCAATAGATAGTATTTCCAAAAAGTCTATTGGTCATGAAGAAGGCCACATATATTTTGAAGTATACATGAAGCAAAGAGTAACATAAAGAGGCTATATACAATTTTCCTAGATTGTAATTTCTAGGTTTTCTTTGGTTGTATAAGTTGTGAGACAAATTCTTTGACCTTAAAATCTTTCTTTTTAACTATTAAATCTCTTTGTATATGAGTTAGGAAGACTAAGCTACATGTATCTAGTTCTTTTTTGTATGTATAGCAATGTAGTCTCTTATTTTATAAATGAGATATGAGGAAAGTCAACTTTGGTTTTTATGCTAATTTCTTATGTATTGAGGAATATGATGTGAAAGTGTAGAGAGCATAAGTTTTGATCATTTCATGTAACTTTGATTCAAATTTTTGAATAATAAATTATAATTTATTTCTTGGTGAAAAAAATATAAGATTGTTGTGAGTCCAATGAAAAAATTACAAAACAACATTAAGAATACATCAATATTGTAAAAACTAATCATATATACAAAGATATTTATAGATTGGGAACAACACTTATTTTTTTAATTTAATTTCTAATATAAACTATGCCATGCCCATATGTCCATGCTCTCTAAAACTGCTTTGAACTTAAAGAGAAATTCAATAGTTTCAATAGTTAGATAAAAGTGTCATGAATATGAACATTGTACCTAGGCCAAATATTAGTTTATATATATGTATAGCCATTATTATTATTTTTATGTTATTTTATATAATAGAAACAAAATAAAATACTGTCACAAAATATAATATCAAGAGATACTATCACAAAATATAATGAAGAAGAGATACTCCTTGAGGTTTATTTTCTCTCTCTTGAACCATATTCTCCTTGTGTCATTTCAACACTTTCTTTTGCTCCATATATTTTATTATGCCTCGGAACCACATGAGTCTCACGCCTCCTCAAGTTTTTCTTCGCTCTCTCTTATGCACCATTTATATAGTTTCTCCGGCTCCATGTATTAGATATTGTAGAGCCAATTTATTTATTTCATCATAATACATCGATGTTCAATCCATAGTAGAATAACAATGAAAGGAAAAGTTGATTTGGAGAAGTATTTGGCAATATTTGTATTTTTGTTTGTTTGTTATTGTGAACATGGTATCCAGGTATCCGCCAAAGGGCGTTAATTCAAGACTATCCTCCTCCTTAGTAGGACTACATTCCTAGTTAGATAATGTAGAGAGATGGAAACTCCAATAAATAATGGGTCGTATGCCTCCAAGCACTTCAATGATTTATGCAAGGAGGTGAAGATCAAGGGTGATTTGACATCAAGATAAGTATTTATTACTTTGTACATTAAGGGGTTTTATTTCCTTAAACAAAATCAAGATATTTTGATGAATTGCATAATTGTTTAAATGTTACTGGTTAACTCTTGTGGACAATTATGTCATGTATTGCAATACATGTTCATTATGAAGGCTACCAAAACAATGATCCATGATCAGGATTTACCCATGTTCTTATGGGAAAAGGAATCTAGTACTACAGTTTATGCTCAGAAGAGGATTCTTCACTAGATATCGGGGACAAGACTTACAGGGAATCATTCATAGGAGTGAAGGTAGAGGTGACTCATTTGAGTATCTTTTGTTGTCTAGTATACACCCATGTGCCAAAGAAGAAGTGGAAGAGGTTGGATCCTTTAGAGCCATCAGAGCCAGTGGTTCTTCCTAGAGATGTTGCAATGATTAGAAAGAGGCCAGTGTTGCTTCTTGATACTTTGCAGGATGTAGAGAAGTATGCCATTTGAATCCATTCATTCCATCCATTTGCATTTGGATTGTGATGGCCCTCCCTTACTTTCTTGCAGAGCAACCGCTAAAACAAAGAAATCAAATTTATTTTCCATGTTATTTTCTGCATTTAATTATAATGTAAAAAGAGTATGCAATTGAAATTAATGCACATTATAATAAAAGGAGAGATCATGTCGTCTAATTCCATAAAATTAATTAAAGTCGTTGTTGGTGATTTTACTTGACCATAGGTTAATTGTGATTTGACTCACTAGTAGGACTCATCTATTACAATTCACTTCATAACCTATAAATTTAAAGTAAAATGCAATTCTTATTGCCCCCATTCATTGAATAAAGCTAAATGTACTTTCATGGAGTATAAATTAATGATTAGATATTTAGAATATAAACATAAATTGCTCAATTTAAGCAAATAAAGGCTTCAATTGTTACAATTCACTTCATAACCTTTAATTTTAAAGTAAAATGCAATTCTCATTACCCCATTCTATTAAATAAAACTCAATGTAATTTCATGGAGTCTAAATTCGCGATTAGATATTTATATTATAAATATAAATTGCTCATTAAGAAAATATAGGCTCCAATGTTATTTTTAATTGTATGAAGAGTAGGCTTAAAATATGTTGGTCAAGAGATCCTCATGAACCTAGAATGAGATTGTATGAAAGTAGTCAATATTAAATCTTAAATTAAATAAATGAACCTAGAATGAGATTATATGAAATAAAGTTGACATATTGTAAAGGTTTATAAATGTTAATTTCCTTATCAAAACTAATTTTCCAACATTATAAGTTTAAAGTACAAAACAAATATTATTGGCTCAATGCTAATAACCTCCATAACCAATTTGGTGGTTGGAGTATTCCAAAATATATCAGGATGAAAAAATCTTCAAAATTTGTAATAGAGTAGAGGTTAAGAGTGAACACCATAATGGTTTACCCTTAATCCTTAATAAGACAATATTAACATTACCAAGTTTCATAACATCATTATCAGTCACCTCAGCTTTTACCAAAATCACAATAATGATATTGTTAAGTTCATATTCACCCTATAAGCTAAGTAGATTATGTTGGTTGGTTAAGTATTATGATTCACAAGCAAGAAGTTATGGGTTAAGTCCCAAATTGATTTTTCATAAAAAAAAAATTGTTCTCTAAACTTTTGGAATTTAATAAAGATAATAAATATTATCATTGTCAACATAATATATATAAAGTTTTATATATCATTTTAAAAACCTAAATAAAAAAATAATGTCCATTATATTACATTGGACTGAAATCAAAAGCTAAATAGTAACTACTTAATATTTTGATTTAAAAATCACACATCTCTACTTTACAAATTAAAAAAAAAATGTATATAATATATAAGAAAATACAAATTAAAACTTCAAAAAAAATCTGATTAAATTTTTATTATGGTTCTACAATTAATTTTTGACCAATGGGCAATGATGAAATAATTTATTGAAATAAAAAAAAAATTAGGTCCTTATATACGGAAGGCGAAAATGCACATATATAGTAGCGAGCTTCCGTATATGCGCATTTTTCCATCTGTAAATGCATAGTTTTCCTTCTGCATATGCACATTTATGGAAGGCAGAAATTATATGCGCATTTTGCCTTTTGTAAATGCGCATATATGGAAGGAAAAATGCGCATATACGGAAGTAGGCTTCCATAAATGCGCATTTTGCCTTTTATATATGCACATTTCCGAAAGTTCATGCATTGTCGAACATATTCAGCTAGCAGATATTTAGATATTTGGATTCTCAAGGAGGCAGAGTTCCATCCATGGGAAAGGTTCCAGTCGAGGCAGCGTTCTAATCAGAGCAGAGTTCCAGTAGGCAAAGTTCCAGCCGGGGTAGAGTTCCAGCAGGGCAGAGTTCCAGCTGGGGAAGAGTTCTAGTAGGGGAAAAGTTCTAACTGGCGCAAAGTTTGACAAGGGAAGGGTTCTAACAAGGGCAGGGTTCCTGTGAGGTTCTTGTTCCTTCCAATAAAGTTCATGCATTGTCGAATGTATGAGAGTTATTGAGATAGAAAATATTTAAATATTTGAAATCTTCACAATTCTATGTTGGTAATGTTGAATGGGCAAAGCTCCAACCTTGGCACAGTTCCAGCCAAATAAAAGTTCTAGCCAGGGCATAGTTCCAGTCAGGGCAGAGTTCCAATCGAAGTAGAGTTCCAGCGGGGCAAAGTTCTAACAGGGGTAAATTTCCACTCGGGGCAGAGTTCTGGCTGGGGAAGAGTTTCAGCTAGGCCAGAGTTCCAACCGAGGCAGAGTTCCAGCCAGGGCATAGTTACAACAAGGGCAGGGTTCCTGTGAGGTTCTATGACATTCAATGCCAAAGAACTCTGCCCGGGGTGGAACTCTGCCCTGCTTGTTGGAACCCTGTCCTGCTTGTTGGAACCCTACCCTTGTTGGCACCCTTCCTAGTTGAAACTCTGTCTTGGCTGGAACTCTGCCCAGCTGTAACTTTGACCTCGGCTAGAACCCTGCCCCAATTGGAACTCTGCCCCGCTTGGAACTCTGCCTCAGCTGGAAATCTGCCTTGGATGGAACTTTGCCCAGATTGGAACTCTGCCCCAACTGGATTTCTTTGTCTTGCAAAACCCATCTACTAGGTATTATACGTAAGAAGATTAGGATCTTATTGTTTGCTATGCATGGGTGCCAGTGGTGGGATCAGGAGGACTTTAGAGACATTTTACACAATAAACTTGGCACCCATTTTGTATTTCATTAACGATTGTTTTAAAGGTATACTTATTGATAGTTGAACTAACGATTGTGCTAAAAAAGCTTGCCAAGAATCTTTCCAAACTCACTATAGTTTTGGAAAGCTAGGATGTTATAAAGGTTTGTACTGTAACAAATACTATGAAAATCATATCTAATGTGGTTGTAAGCAAGGCACTCTAAGAGAAAGTGATTTTCATCCTCAACGCTCATAGACTTACACAAATAGCAAACCCTTTTCGCCCATGGAGTTTTAGGAATATACCAATGCCCTGTTTCACTATGGAATTCATGAGAGTTCACTCTAAGCTTGGATATATTAATTTTCTTTCGTGAGCTAGTTCCTATCGAGATATACTTCTGATCTTCTTAGGATTAATGACCTCCTTATAGAATCTTAATTTTCTATTAACCACTAAATTTCCTCACACCAGAAATTCTCTTTAAACTTAGAAGTAATAATATTTTTGACATTGTCAATGTTCTGCAATATGTCATTTTCATTAATTCCCCAATGGTTTAACCAAGCCATGGTATTTTTACACCAACACCGCTTGAGGCGTAGTTGGTTTTTACTTGATTTTAAAGCAATTTTAAGAAGTCTCTCATTTCCAATGCTATTTATCTTATGCTTGTACATTAGGTACCTAGTCATAGGGTATCAAATGGTGCTAAGCAATCAGGTCTCGAATGTATTAGGGTTTGGTATCCTTCAAAAAAAAAAATTATACTCTGGTTGAGGAGTGCGATAATGGCATGTAATTTACCATTTCAGTAATGGTTTATATATGTTCTATGTAAGATTTGATATCTTGACCACCTAATCAAAACAGACCCTCTTTGCCTCTGGTATGGTACTGTTATAGCTGATTTTACCACTCCAGGTGAATCACACTTGTATGGCCTTCTCCTGTCTCTCTGCAGACTCCTTTGACCCCTTGGACCATTTTTTGTCCTTTGATGTTTCCTTGACCATCCCTAAAAACATGTGAAAAATGATATACACAACTTTTAAACCTTTAATTGTGTATATACGTGGATTTGACCCCTAAAACCGCGTACATCGGGATGTGTGCATAATCCAAATCCTTTTGGAGTTTTCCTTGACATGGATCCGACTCACTTTGTTCGGGTACACAGGGCACTCCCAAAAGATCGAACACCTTCAGCTATCGCTTCACACAAATAGATCACAGATCAACACACCGATGTTTGTCACATGGTTAAAACCCTCGAGAGGGAAACAGTCCATGGCCCTAACCAAATAGCTACTTGGAGCAATTTATTATGCAAAAGAAAGAAAGTTATATGAGCTTCTCATAATCGATCAACTAGCCAAGGACCCTCTATGCTCTTTAAATAGAGATCGTAGACCAATCGGGTGTTAAGCCACGGATCAATGGTAGGTATGATCTAAGAGAAGTTGAACCGTCGGATCACTCTATGTCTAGAACATATCGTGACCGCCGGATTAGAATATTTACAAATGCATACTAGTGCATACTAAAGAAACACACTTTTACCTAACGGATATATTACACAAGTTGATCTTAACTAACTCCTAAGTGTCTAAATATCCTAACATCCCCCCTTAAGAACAACTTGGGATAAGATTGAAGGATTTACAAAAGTGACACTATTAGGAGAAGGAAGGAGGCATTAGAGCCTATCCTCCCTTAAGGACAAATTCCTGAACTCGTAACATAGACCAAAGTTTAGAAAACTTCGCTTCTATAAGAGACTTGGTGAAGATGTCTGCAACTTAATCATTTGTAGGGCAATAGAGCACTTCAATAGCACGATCATGAACAAGATTTCTAATGAAGTGCATGTGTAGCTCAATGTGTTTGCTGCACTGATTTAGAACTGGATCTTTGGCAAGCTTGATGGCACATTGATTGTCGCACCAAAGTGGAGTAGGCTACTGCTGCTCGAATCCAAACTCTGAAAGGATCTGTCGAAGCCATAAAGCTTCCTGACTGGCATTAACTGCGGCTCAATATTCTGCTTCTACTGAAGAAAGAGCAAGAGCTTGTTGTTTCTTACAAGCCCAAGTGACAGGTCCAGATCCCAGACTGAAAACATAACTTGTAGTAGACTTTCGATCATTAGGATCACCGACCCAATCTGAATCAGTGAAACCAACCAACAAAGGTTTCCCCCCTGTACTGAATTGTACCTCGAATATATCA
>LPNX010271568.1:374218-404071 GCA_001517045.1 Pseudotsuga menziesii | reverse complement strand
CTTGCTTAAGGCCATATAAGGATTTCTTAAGGAGACAAACAAGGCTAGATTTATTCTAAACATATCCAGGAGGTTGTTCCATGTAAATTTCCTCATGTAAATCACCACGTAAGAAGGCAGACTTGACATCCATTTGATGGACTTCCTAGTTATGTAAGGCTGCAAGGGAAAGAACAAGGCGGATGGAGTTCATTTTTGCTACAGGGGCAAAGGTTTCATTGTAGTCAATCCCTTCAACTTAGGAAAAACCTTTGGAAACTAACCTTGCCTTAAGTCTTTCAACACTTCCATCTGATGCATACTTAGTTCTGTAGACCTATTTACATCTGACAAGTTTTCTTCCTTTTGGAAGAGGAACAAGATCCCAAGTATCATTCACCATTAAGGAACGATATTCTTCATCCATAGCTGCATCCCAATCTGGATTTCCTGAAGCTTCTGCAAAAGTTTTTGTATCATGATTCTCAGAAACTTGAGCCAAAAGAGAAGAGGCTCGTTGAAACTGAGAATGTGTTCAATGTTGATCTCTAGGATCACCGGCAAGATCACCAACTGCTTCACATGTTGAATGGACCCATCGAGGAATTATTGGTCCTGGTGCAATTGGAGGAACACGAGCAGGCAGAGGTGGATTTTCATCCTCACTGTCATCATCAGAAACTGGAGTTGGAAACCTGTCAAGGAAGCTGGAAGAAGAAGAATAAGAAAGCACAATCACCAAATCAAGCTCGCAGGCCAAAGATGGTACACCCGCCAAGTTAGGCTCGCAGGCCAAGAGATTTTCATCAAATTTAACATCTCTTCTAATGATTATATCATGAGAATGTGGCTGAAGAAGTCTATAACCTTTTACATCTTCAGAATATCCAACAAATATGCACTTTTCACTTTTAGGCTGTAATGCTTTCCGTTTTTCATCCGGAATGTGAGCCCATGCTTCACAACCAAACACACGAAAGTGACTTACATCTGGTTTAATTTTACTCCATGCTTCTTCCAGTGTTTACCCTATAAAACTTTAGTGGGTGTGCGATTAACTATGTAATTTGCACAATTTATGGCCTCAGCCCAATATTGAAGACTTAGTCCCTTAGATTGGATCATACAATTAGCCATTTCTTTTAAAGTGTGGTTCTTCCTTTCAGCTACACCATTTTGTTGTGGTGTATATTTGTGCTGCTATTGGATTCCTTGTTCAGTGCAAAAAGTAGTGAACTTATTGTTAACATATTCTCCTCCATTGTCAGATCTTAACTTAATAATTTGATGACTAGATTGTTTTTCAACAAGGGCCTTGTAGGTCAAGAACATGTTAAATACTTCGCTCTTAAGTTTTAGGAAGTAAACCCAATTGTGTCTGGAGTAGTCATCAATGAAAGTTAAGAAATATTTGAACCAGAAAAAGAAGCAGATGGAAGAGGGCCACACAAGTCACTATGCACAAGCTCCAAGGGAATCGAGGCGTGCCAAGAGGCACGTTTGTCAAAACTGTCCAGATGATGTTTTTCGAGTACAAAACCGAAACAAACACCATCCTTGCAAGATACCAGCGGAAGACCAGTCACCATATTGTCTTTACATAGTTGTTGCAATGAGCGATAATTTAAGTGACCAAATCGCTCATGCCAAAGTTTGCTCAAGTTATCACTATGAGCAACAAAAACTGAAGGAAAAGGTGTTGACCCAAAGTTGTTAAATTTGTACAACCTAGTAATATCATCAACAGTTTCAGTAGCAAGGACATTTTGAGGATTTTTAAAATCCTTGGTTACAACTTGGTAAGGTGTAAACGTCACAGTTTTACCTTCATCTGAATGAGTAATTTGATAGACTGATAACAAATTGCAGGAAATTTTTGAAACACATAGTACATCACTAAAATGACCATTTTCTACTGGAACTGTTCCAGATCCTACAACATTTAGAGATCTATCATCACCAACAAATATTTGTTTGGTGTTACATTCATGCATAGTAGAAAAGATGGCTTTATCCTTAGCCATATGATAAGATGCTCCAGAATCAATGAGCCATTCAATTGAAGTAGAAGAAGAAGATGCAGCATAAGAGTAACCAGAAGCACAAAGTGCATGTCCATGAGAGTTAGATTCTGAAGACGAATCTAGGCTGATGTGGTGCTTCTTCATTACTGCTTCCAAGGCTGCCATCTTCTTAAAACACTTAGATTCATCATGATTATCTTTTCCACAAAAATTGCAATGACGCTCAGTCTTCTTTCATTTTTGCTTGGATCCTTTGTCATTTTTTAAAGAAGGAGCTGACTAAGAGGGTTTGGGACCCTTGTTGTTTTGCTTATTATTGCAAAAATTCTGTTTCTTGGGAGGCTTGGACTTTTCTTTCTATTGGGACAATAAGGCTTTCCCAGATGTATCTGCATTGTTAATTATTCCAAGATGAATGAGCTTATCTTGCTCTCTAATTAAGGAATCACAAATGGATTCAAGGCTAGGCTCTTGATAGCTAGCTGCAGTCAAGGATTATTTAATGGAGTAGAATGTAGATACAAAAACAGAATATGCAGGTCCAAGTTTGGAAAGAACATGATAAATACATTGTTTGTCTTCTTTCTTAATCTTGCATTCTGCACATAAGAGTCTAAGAGTTTTATACTTAGATAAATAGTCTTGAATGCATGAAAAATCATTTGGATTCAAGGAAATCAACTCATTCTCAAGTTGATGGCCCCGAATTTCATTGTGTTTACCAAACACAGATTCCAATTTTTTCCAAGCTTTATCAGGTTCATCAATGTCAGATATGTGGAATCGTAAATCAATAGAGATTGCCATCCCAATCAATCCACGAGCTTCATCACATCTATTTGCCCATTTAATTTTCTTATCAGCATCAGTGGGTTCTGTTTCTTTCCTTGAGGTTATCCTGAAAAGTCCCCTACTTCGTAGAACATCTTCCATACGAGATTTCCATGAGAAATAGTTAGAACTTGTAAGTATAATATCACAAGGGGCGGTCATACTTTAAAATAATGGCTGAAAGAACAGAAACTAACTATTTGGATGCAAAGAGCTCGAAAAAATATGCGGTTTAAAAAAAAATGCACTTAAAACGGATTCTGGATGATGAAGTTATGCTTGATCAAAGAAAATGTTGAAGATGTCCCCAATAGTGACATGGCAGATATTAACTTGACCAACTAAAACAAGAAGCCTCCTCTTCCCAAGATCAACCTTTGACAATCACTTTTATAATAAAGTTGCTTTGAAGTGAATCACTTTTGTAGAATAAGTGATGTTCACTTTTACAATAATGTGACTTTTTAAATAGTGCGGCAATAAATTAAAAGACTTAAGTGACTCGCTTTTATTTTATTTTATTAATGTGAGATGCACTTTTACAATAAAGTAACTTGAAAATAGAAATTGCATGCACTAAAAATTAGCTTGATAAGACTTAAACTTAAGACTTGTCAAGGTGTAAAACAACTTTGGACCAAGTGAGATAAGTTTAAAAGGTACGTAAAAGTATGGAAAGAGGAATGAGGCTTTTATTTTTAACACTCTTTTCTCTCATTTTCCATGCTTGCTTTCTTTTCCTGCAAATCACAAAAAAAACGAAAAACAAAAAAACAATTTTTTTTTTTTTGCACACATTAGGGTTAGATCTTGGTTAGCTTACCCGGAAAGTCTACGTTTTCAAGTTTTCTCGTTGTTTCTGATTTGCCGTGATCGTACAACGTGCACGGCAAAGAGCATACGTAGCCGAGAAGACAAGATAAAAATTTCCCCTTACTATTTCTGATTCGCCGCGATCGCACAAGGTGCACGGCAAAGAGCATACGTAGCTGAGAAAACAAGATAAAAAATTTTCCTTACTATTTTTTATTCGCCGCGATCGCGCAAGGTGCACGGCAAAGAGCATACGTAGTCAGGAAAAACAACAGTCTGAGACTAAAACAAAAAAGATCTAATAATAAACTGATAAAATATGAGAGATTTAAAAAAAACAAATCCGTCACTGTAACATTATACCTTCAGATTTGTCGAAATTGGTGTTTCTAGAGCAAACGGAGACAGTTTTCGGTGAAACGAAAACTATTTCCCAATGGAAACAACGCTCTCGACGCAATGAAATAGCTCCCATGGGCCACAAATGCACAGAAAATCCAGAACCAGAAACATTTTTAAAGTTTCAGCAACACCGGTTCCAGATCTTGATCAAAACCGAAAGCGGCTCTTCATAAAAGCTCTGATACCATGTTCGGGTACACAGGGTACTCCCAAAAGACCGAACACCTTTAGATATTGCTTCACACAAACAGATCACAGATCAACACACTGATATTTGTCACGTGGTTAAAACCCTCGAGAGGGAAACAGTCCACGGCCCCAGCCAAATAACTACTTGGAGCAATTTATTATGCAAAAGAAAAAAAGTTACATGAGCTTCTCATAATCAATCAACTAGCTAATGACCCTATATTCTCTTTAAATAGAGATCATATACCAATCGGGTGTTAAGCCACGGATCAATGGTAGGTATGATCTAAGAGAAGTTGAACCGTCGGATCACTCTATGTCTAGAACATATCGTGACCGTCAGATTAGAATATTTACAAATGCATACTAATGCATACTAAAGAAACACAGTTTTACCTAACGGATATATTACACAAGTTGATCTTAACTAACTCCTAAGTGTCTAAATATCCTAACACACTTGACTCCTGACCTTCCATATGCCTTGAGATCGCTCGGATTCAACCTTTCATTACCCCTTTGAAAAGCTATATAAGGAACTCTATGGTACATTGAAGGCATATGAGAGAATTGAGAGCAAAAAAACTATAGTCCATTGTTTCCAGAACTTATGCTTGAGTTTGCATCCCTTTGTCCCTTGGAGCACTTTTGTGTTCTTCCCAAGCTTACCTTTTGCTTGTGAGCTTGCTATCGAGAGATGGAGGATTGAGGTGGTGGAGGCCCAAGTAGGGGATTCAGTTTCTCCGATTCGCAGACGTGCCGATAGAGGTTGTATCCATTGCAATCTCTGATTTTATATTAATAGAAATATCTTTTTCTGTCCAATAATGTATGTTTGAATGAATATTTTATCCATGTATGTGTTCAAATGTTTATACATTGTTGATTATATATGCTATAATAGATCTAACACCAATATATATAGTATGCTTGTATTGTTTACTTGTTGTTGAGGAAGTAATCTATCAATGCAAGCTGAAGTTGGAAAGCTCAATGGAGATCTACTTTAACCATCCGGAATAAGGTACGAGGTCTGATCCTTTAGTGTTAGATATTTAATTTCTATTGCATATTGGAAATGATTGATTTCTGGAGTCAAGTTGTCTATTGTGGTACCCCAAGCCATAGGAATTTCTCTCCGTAACAGAATTGGCAACTCCACTGGGGAGTTCCTAGTAGTTGTCCTTTGGGGGTTTTCTACCGGGATTCAATGACTTTGAATTGCTCTTTCTCTCTTGTTTTTATGTCGGGTTTGGGGTCATGTTTGCCTGGTAGTGTCTGATTGGTGTGAATTTTGTCTCAGCTTGTCTGTTTGCCTTTAGTTTTATGCACTTTTCTTCCTGTACGCGAGTTTTGAACTCACAGTCACGTATACACGCGATTTGCTCTGCCATTTCCGCGTATACATGCGGTTTGCTCTGCCATTTCCGCGTATACACGCGGGTTTACTGTGAACAGTGGCATATGCCCTTAGTTTTGCCTTTTAGAGGAAGTTGAATGGATGCTGGGTGAAGTTTGATGATTGCTGAGTCTCCTTTGATACTGCCAGAGTCTGTATACACCTCTATTTCGGACTAGAGATGTTTTTTTAGGGTAATTTTTTTTTTTAAGAATGTTCTTGTCATTGCATTTTCGATTTTTTGTTTTGGAATTAGTGCATTAGACTTCTTTTACCTTAGTGCTTTGCTTGAGTGTTGCTTGAGTGTGCTTGCAGAGTCTGGGGGTTGTAGAATCATTCTTTTGCTTTTTATATCTCATTTTATTTTAAAAAATTCAAAAATATTTGCTTATCATCATGCATTGCATTTTGCATTTTGCATAGTACTTGCACTAGATTTACTTTTGAGTGTTAGTCAGGATTTCATATAAGAAAGCTTGCATGTATCATTTGAAGAAAATTGTGCATTTCACATAGTAGCATACCCTGTTTTCATGGACACAATGTATTTGCATTGATTGTTAGGTGTGCATTTTACTTCATGTTGTGTCATAACACCATTAGTTGCACGGTCATATCCCTCTTTTGAGTAATAAATCCAATTAAAATCAATGCTTAATTAAAATGAATTACACTATTTTATTTAATAGGGTTCACCAACAAGATTAGGTTTTAGCGTCTTGGAATAGTTCATTGTGAGTAAATTCTCCAAGACCACTAAACAACAACATGTATGTGTCTGTCCAGGTGAGTGTGTGAAATCCTTGGTATAACCAGTGTTTCTCAAGATCCTCCTCTCAAAAGGGAGTTAAGCACGAGGCAGTGTGAGCAGTTATTGATTGGGATGACCCTTAGTCATAACTGAATAGCACCGGAGATATTTCCAGGATTGTATTCGTATCTGGGGGCTCTTTCAAGAGTTTTAGGCTTTGCTACCTTGCCCATAAGGTCAATCCCTCCTGTGACTGTCCTCTTGAGCCTTGATTATATTGAGGTGACCTTCGTGGCCTTACCTAGGATATCGAGGGGGTACTTCACAGGGGTTATTCTGCAAGTGTCCCGGCCAAGTTGGGGTCGGATAGCACAGTCGCTTTACGCGTTGAAGCTGAGGGCCATAATAATTGGTTACGTACCTCTGCTTGTTGTGTATGGGAGTCTCAAGCCTCTCCTAGGCAAGACATACCTGCTTCATTCGAGAGCTCGCTTATCCTACCCTTGATTGCTTGCATTTGGCTTTAGATTTTATTGGTGATTGCTCTGTGCACGATAGCTTGCCTAGGGTTTGTGTAGATAGAGAGTCTTTTATATTTTTTGAGTCATTGTAGATTCAGGTGCGGCTCGTTGCCATTCTCATCATTTAGTAGGAATTTTTCCTTCTACATCTCCTCCTCCTTTGGGAGAGAGAAATGGATGGTCCAGGCGGACTACTTCGCACATTGATTCACACACCATGGGCGACCATATAGAAGGCATTCCTGAACCACCTTCTCCCATTCATGTGGAAGATGGGGAGTTACTCCTAACTATGATCCTTCACTCGACTTGACTGAGTTAGGTCCTGTGATTTCTGAGATAGGAACCTTTCATGATAGACCTACTTACTCTAGGGTTGATTTCCCATTGACGCATCGTCAGTATGGAATATCGGAGGATGATGAGACTCATTTTGAACCCGCAAGCACTAGTTATGGTAGTTATGGTATGTTTGGTTTTTCCACACATGATTTGGCATTTCATGTCGAATCTGAGTTCGAGCCTAACACTATGCCTAGGGGCACTCTCATTTCTTACCATACGGAGAGGTTTGGGAGCACTAGTCACATTGCACCTTCCATCCCGGCGGTGGAAGCTACATCACATATTCCTCCTAGGTCTAGGGTTAGTGATCCTATTAGGATACCAGATCCGAGACAAGTGATTATAGGGAATAGTACGTACATAATTACACATATCCCTTCGTCCTCTGTCTCTAGTTCTTCAAATGTTCACCCTCCACCTCATTCACATGGTCCTTCGGGTCGGAACGTTGCTACGAGTTATGTCCGTACTACGGTTACTAGACCGGTTGTGTCCTAGCTTCATGCACCGCCCTTTGTTTTGGGAGGTCATGTTCATACTTCTAGAGGTCACATTCCTACTTCCGGAATGTATATTCCTACTTCCGGAGCGTATGTTCCTACTTATAGAGTGTCTCATGGGACATCTCATGCGATGACTTACAGACCTTATTATGGGACGCAGTATGGACATGATTCTTCACCTTATGGGGGCGGGTATCAAAAACCTGCTTACTCTCCAAATTACGGCTTTGTAGCTCTGAATAGTCAAGGAACACCACACTATGGTGCTTCCATGCCACCTTATATGGGTCAAACGGGAGGAGGGCACTATGGCCAAGGCCATGGTGCTAATCAGACCTATGTGAATCAGAACTATCAGGGAGCGGTCCATTGACCTCATCATCCTAGGCTCCCTTTCCTTGCCACGATGAATCTTCCTGACTTGTCAAGATTGATGAACGATCCTATAGCTCATGAACCGGCTTGGCCGGCTGTCCCTACAAAGTCTCCCTCGGACATACCCAAGTTCGAGGGCAAACCGGGAGAGGATCTGAGCGAACATGTTACTACCTTTCACCTATGGTGCTCTTCAAATTCCTTGCACCAGGACTCCATCCGTTTAAGGCTGTTTCAACGCACCCTTACTGGGCCTGCCATGAAATGGTATATAGAGCTACCTAGGGGGGCATTTGCTTTGTTCGATGACTTAGCGATGACTTTTCTTAACCACTTCCAGCTACCAGTGCATTATGACGTTGGTACTGAACTCTTGTCAACATTTTGGCAGGATAAAGCCACACATATCTTGAATCATATCCAAGAGTGGCGTAGACGGAAGAGGTTAATTAAAGCCTTTATACTGCCGGAATTCCTCCTCGAATGGTTCCTTAAGTCGATATTGCCGTATACAGCGAAGGATGTTTCTACATCCGGAGTGCAAAGTGAGGAACAAGTGATTTTTAGGGCGCAGGAACTGGACTTGATTTATGCTCAGTCCGGTTTGTTATATGAGATCATTCACAATGCTCCGCGTTCTAGCTTCGATCCCAAAGTTAAACCTGGACCACATGCCGATGGCATTGTTGGTTGTGCAAGTGCTAAACCTGGGGATTCGGTTGCAAAACAAGTTAGTCAATTGTCAATCAACCAATCTGCTTCGAGACAAGCCATGGCTTCGTCTCAACTCACCCAAACGACGAGTGTACTTTCGGTGCAATCGTCAGACCAAAAGGGTAACCAGCAGCCCAGACAGAATAAAAATAAGGGTAAGAATAATCGTAAGGGTGGGAATAGGAATGAGAATGCTAATAATGACAAGAACGATTGTAATGCTTGGGGGGACAAGCAAGCTAAACTTAAGGTTAAATTCCCTTGCAAGTTGTGTAAGGACGATCACCTCACTTACTTGTGCCCTCGTATCGATGAAGCCTCGAGATTCTTGGCACAAGGCCCAGCTGTGCTAACTAACCCTTTACCTCACAATCAAAATATGAACTCAAGGACCCATGATCAGTCTGGTGGTGATCAAGATCCACCGGAGGGTAGTGGTCATGGTTGCATTAACATGGTACGTGCTGCAAAAGTTGTGACCCGTGCGAAGGATTATGGTTCGTCACAACCCAACCGAGGAAAGGAACCTGATCCACCAGGGTCTCCTTTGCGTATTTAGAAACATGTGGATAAACCTGAAGCTGCACCTCGCATTCCTAAGGGAGTCCTTAAGCGTTCGGGGCACAATCCTAATGCCCAAGCCACCCAAAACTATTCAGTTGTCGAGGATTTGGGCCATACTCCTTGTGCGATGTTTGCATTGGAAGTCCTTCAGAGTTGTCCTTCGCAAAGTAAAGCTTTGCTTTCTGCCCTTGGTGTGAATGATGATAATTATTCCTCTGTGATTAAATTTGAAACCGCAGGACTTTAGCCTCGCTTTCCTTACTATGTGTCTCTTTTGATTCACATAGAATGTCTTAACATGACCGTCAAGCGCACTGTGATTGACGAAGGCGCTGTCGCTTCTATGATGTCTTTATTGTGTTGGAAGGGTTTAGGTTCCCCTAAGCTATCTAAATCAGCGACCATGTTAATTGCGTTCGATGGGAGATTGTTTAGGCCGCATGGGATCCTTCCTTCCCTTAAGGTCTGTTTATGAGGGAAGACCGTTGCAATAGAGGTCGAGGTGGTTGATGCACCCCTTGACTACAATCTCTTGCTGGGTAGGATTTGGATGTACAGTATGCAAGTCGTAGCTTCTTCCCTATTTCAGGTTCTATGCTTTTCATTTAACGGGAAGATAGTCACGATTGATCAAATGTCATTCAAGAATCTGTCAATTACCGCTTCCTTGGGAGCTTCGATCTTGATCGTTGAACACTCTCAGCCGACAACTGGGAGTGTGGGTGTAGGCATGTATACATCCCTCAGGGGAAGCTTTAGTTGTCCTGCACGGATCCTTATGATAGGGTCTAGTTCCAGTGAGGCTTCAACATCTATGAGATCGATGTCTTTTCGCACGAGTCATATGGAAGATCCTTGGATTCTTCCTACACCAAGTACTCCGAGTAAGCCCATCGTGACGGACATGTCGTTTCCTGCAACTATGATAGCTTATCAAGATAATCTTGAGTGTGTTGCAGAGCCCAATCCTTCCTCTTCGCAGACGGAGGAGGAGGACCCTTATGTGCTGCCGGCATGGGCAGTGCAGTCTTCTCACGTGCACCACTGCCTTGATAGTGTTTTCCCTTCAGATGAAGTGATTATTGAGGCCATGTCGGGAGTTGAGCCACCATGGGAGGAACTCCATCATAGATCTTACTTTCTTCCTGAGCTTGACCGCTTGGATCGTGAGGACTTTAGGGCGGTTCTTAGTGAGAGAGTTGGTAGTCCTATGGTTCCATTAAGCTCTCTTGGTCCGATGGCTGATGGAAACATGGCAAACATATCTTCAACGATTCCTATCAATATCTCTCGCGATCCTGGTAGGATAGAGAATGTCTATATTGGGGAAGAATGTTCCCATGCTGAGATTCAAGAATACACCGAGCTATTTAAAGAATTATGTGATATCTTTGCTTGGGCTTACGACGAAATGCTAGGTATTGACCCTCGTATTGTCAAACACGAGATTAAGACTTATCCCAATGCTAAGCCTGTTCGACAACGCTTGCATGCAGTGAATCCTAGGAAAGCACCCGCGGTTAAGGCAGAGATAGAGAAACTGTTGAAAGCTGGTTTTATCTATCTCGTTCCCTCGACGGAGTGGGTTTCAAACCCCGTTCGGGTGGATAAGAAGCAGGGAGTGATCCGCATATGTACTGATTTCCGTGATTTGAATCGTACCTATCCTAAGGACAATTTCCCAACACCATTTATTGATTAGATTTTGGATGAGTGTGCAGGTAGCGAGGTTTTTTCCTTTATGGATGGATTTTCCGGATATAATCAGATACAAATTAAACCTGAGGACCAACATAAGACTGCATTTATTTTCCCTTGGGAAACTTTTGCATATCGAAAAATGACTTTTGGCCTGAAGAATGACCTTGATCTTCCACGATCTCAAGCCGATTATTGAGGTATTTTTGGATGACTTTGCTCATTCTCGTATGAAAATGTGTCATCCCTATCACTTGAGATTGGTATTCAAAATATGCCACCATTATTTGGTTAGGTTAAATCCTCACAAGTGCATCTTTTGTGTGAAGTCGGGTCGCTTGTTAGGATTCATCGTTTCTAAAGAGGGTATAAGAGTTGACCCTTTGAAGGTTGAGGAATTACTTCAGCTGTCTCCCCCGAAAAATATTCGTCATCTTCAATGTTTACAAGGCATGGAAAATGTCTTACGGATATTTGTTGTCAATTTTGTCAATTTGACTAGAGGCTTCATGCATCTTTTAAAGAAGGACACCACCTTTTGTTGGGATGAGCGAGCCCAGGAGTCCTTTGATGCGCTCAAGCGAGCCCTAGCATCGGCCCCAGTGATTAGTCACCCAGACTATAGCTGTGATTTTTTACTTTATGTGGCCATGTCCATAGAGACGATTGGTATGGTTTTGGTTCAAGAGGATGAGGAGCTCCAAGAGCATGTCATATACTATCTGAGCCGAAACCTTATTGACACAGAGATTCGTTATTCTAATGTTGAGAAGCTTGCTTTAGCTACTGTACATGTGGTTAAACAGTTGAGACATTATATTCTCATTCGCCAAACCTTGGTTGTAGCCCATGTCAATCCATTTCAATTCGTCCTCACTCGAAGGATGATTGGGGGGAAATATAGTAAATGGATTGTCATTCTACAAGAATTCGATCTCAAGTTTGTTTCGGCAAAGTCGAAGAAGTCATTAATTTTTGCAGAGATTATATCGAATTTCCCAAGCGAGGCTGAGGAGTTGGTTTGTGAAGATACGTTTGTCGATGAACACATCTTCTTAATCTCAACTTTAGACCCATGGTATGGGGATATCATTATATATTTACAAACATTGAAGGTCCCTACTCACCTCTCACGAGATGAACGACGACGATTACGTCACGTGTCTAAGAATTACCTCATAGTGGATAATACTTTGTACCGCCGTGGGGTAGATTCCATTTTACGAAGTTGTTTAACTCATGAAGAGGCTGAGGTAGTGTTGAATGATTGCCACGGAGGGGCGTGTGGTGGTCATTTATCTAGGCTTTCTACGGCCCAAAAAATATTAAGAGCAGGTTATTTATAGCCGTCGATCTTTCAGGATTGTGTTGATGCGGTCAAGAGGTGCCACCCTTTCCAGGTATTTGCACATAATATGTGCTCAAAACCTGCCCCGTTACATCCCATCATCACCGCCGGTCCCTTCACTAAGTGGGGGCTTGATTTTATGGATTGCAACCCAGCTTCGACTGGGGGGAATCATTATATCATAGTGGCTGTTGATTACTTCACGAAATGGGTTGAGGCTATGCCTACAGTTAAATCTGACGGTGAGACAGCCGCACACTTCATATTCAACCAGATTATTACTCGGTTCAGGATTTCGAAAGAGCTTTTCACTGACCATGGCTCGCAATTTCAGAATTGTATGATGGAAGAATTGGCATCAAAGTTAGGGTACAAGCAAGATAATTCCTCCTCTTACTACCCTCAAGCGAATGGATAGGTAAAAGCAGTGAATAAATCACTCAAATCCATTCTCCAACGAACCATTGCACAGAGCAAGAATAATTGGCATATCATGTTATATCTTGCTTTGTGGGCGTATAGAATCGCTGTTAAGACTGCCGCGGGTTTTTATCCATATCAACTTGTACACGGAGTGGAGTTGATATTGTCGGTTGAATGCGAGATTCCTTCTTTGAAGCTAGCCGTAGAACTCTTACCAGACACTTCACCATTGGAGGAGCGTTTGGTCCACCTTGAGCAACTTGATGAGCAACGTTGAGATGCCTTGGTGGCTCTAGAAGTAAATAAGCGTTGCGTAAAGGTCCAGTATGATAAGTCTGTCCATCCAAGGAGGTTTAGTGAGGGAGACTTGGTCCTTTTGTGGGATCAACTGAAAGAACCCTTGTTGGCAGGAAAGTTTAACCCCATGTGGCGTGGTCCTTACATCATCAAACGTGTGTTAGAGAAGGGCGCTTATGAGCTAGTGGATTATGAGGAAACGGCCTTGGCGGAGCCTAGAAATGGGCTCTATCTCAAGAAGTACTATGCATGATTTTTAGCCAAGGTTGGTTATTGTATATTATTGTACAATTTTCCATAGTTAGGTCTTTTTCTTATCGTGATCGGATTTGTGATTAGTTTTCGTTTCTTTTGGCAGATGTCAATAGAATCTTCCACCTACATAGGATTCACAGATGGTGCGAGCCGTCACACTCAACACTTAGCCTCTACTGCTTGGGTGATTTATATTCCTATGGGTCAGGTACTGTCTTTAGGAGGCGTATGTTTGCGGCCATCTTCAAACAATGTTGTTGAATATAGTGTCGTTATTGAGCTTCTACGGGATGCCATTTCATATGGCGTTCTCTCTTTTCAGGTACGTCTTGATTCGGAGTTAGTAGTGTCAAAGCTTAATGGTTTGTACCATGTTAGAGGTCCGACGTTATTAAGAAGATTCTTACATGTGAGATTATTAGAACGACAATTTGACAATATAACATACATACATATTCCAAGAATTAATAAGCAAGTTGCTGACTCATATGCTAACTACGTGTTAGATTGGCATTTGTTTCATACACAATAAACTCATCACAAACAAAATTTTTTACACATGTAAATAAATAAACCGATCACCATAAAAATTTTATATAACATCCAAAATGTGGTAATACATAGTGTCATGATACAAAAATGGGCATCTCGAGCCACCAAAATATAATACACGGTAATACAAAATGGATAAATCCCAGGTATCTAAGCCTGTGGAGGAGGAGGGGGGTTGTGATCATGGAAGGTCACTACGGCTCTAGATAGCCATCGGAATAATCGCACCCATGCTTGTGGTACACCCACCACATGGTGCTGCATAGCCTCAGGCAAGTCCTCGACTTGCGCCATGGGAACCCTGTGTGTCAACCTCACAATATTGGTATGAATGCTCTGGAGCATCCGCTCTGCATCCACACCCATGATATCATCTCCTCTTCCCCTCCGTCTGTGACGAAGGAAGCCTTCGGGCCGTCATGGTCCCACATCTGCATACAAATGGTAGATGTCACTATGTATTGTCACCAAAAAAATATGTCTTTTGATTCCATGTAATCAGAAAACAAAAAAAATTAAATAACTCAAAAATTTAAGGAGAGGGTCGAGATTCGTTACCTATATCGCCATATGCTGATCCTGGTGGTAGCGGCATGTCCGGGTCCCCCCAGAAATTAATCCCCGCATAGGGGTAGTCATCGATGGTAACTATCTGTCGTTGGACACCCTACTTCCCTGCATAGGGGTTGGACACCCTACCTCCCCCCAGTTTGCGCATCGCATATGTCCAACGTTGTTGGGCTGGATCTCGAACCCCATGAAGAGGAACGTCAACTCTAGGGCTCAATTTTGGAACACGCTTGAAGAAAAACATGCTCAATATGTTGTTGAACCCGAAGTTCCACACTCTACCCATCTTACACTCACTGAGCTGATGTTTCATGTTGCTCAGTAGTGTAGTGCTCCAGTCATAGACTGTGGGTCTCATGCACTCCACTGCATAGAACATTAGAGGCCGTGAGGCCTAGTGGAGTGAAGCCAAGCCTGCTATCCTGCCCAATGTCAATAGGATGGCCTTTAGGCACATCACCTGTATAGAGTTGGTTGGGATCTGATTCCCCACCTTCTCCGTGTCTGGATAGCAATACATCGCAATGTACTCATCGATAGTCAGGCCACCTCCAGGCCCACCGTGAGAACGAAGGTTCACTACTTCCCCCCGTCGGGAAAGTCCAGTAATGAAGTATATGTCCTCCACCTCTATGGTGAGGGACATCCCATTTATCTGGAAGGACTCAGAGTCTGGATCCTAGTAATCCACCAGCATCTACAATAGTCTTGGTTTTGCTCGCAAGCCACCGAGACACCAAAACTTGTAGAGTCCACATGCACGCAGTGCTTTTTGAGCCATTAGATCGGCCCTTCCTGCCTCCTCTACCTCACCATGTTCACGCTCTCTCCATTCTATGACCATCATGCACAAAAAATTGCAAGTTTGCCCATTAGATTACTTAAAAAACCTCATGTGCGGCCACATAGGCGACTATTTGCCAAACAACCGCGTAGGTACGCGACTGTGAGGGCATTTTCCGTGTATATCCAGCCCTATACGCGGAAAAACCCTCGATTTCTATGTGGGCCGCAGTGCCTTTTATAGAATGGCTTAAAAACCTCAAATGACCATGGAATTTCATAAAAATTGCATCAAAATGGAAGAGAAGAGCATGGGTAAGTCCCTAGAAGAAACGGTAGTGGATTCCGCTGGCTGGATCTCTTGGAATTCACTGTTGAAAATCTGAGCTCAATTAGGTAAAAATTTCAAATGTTTTATAATGTTTTGAATTGTTTACTATTTATAGAAATTTTTCAAATTTTTGAAATTTTTTACCCCCTTCCCTATAGTTTGGACCATTTCTAATCATTTTGGACCGTTTTTGACCTAATTCATGATGTAGGAGACCTTTTTGAGTGTCGTTTCAGCCGTTGGATTGACCCGTTCATGCCGATCTCAGGTATCACATCTAAACTGGCATATAAGTTAGGTTTCATCACCATTTGCATTTTGCATGACCTTATGACCATTTCATCATAGCCTTAGGTATGAACCCACTCTATTATGTCATGAAACCTTCTTGCTGTTTTAGAAGTGGCATGGTATGAGTGGTAGAGCTTGACCTTACATGGATACCTTTGTTAGCGCCTAATTTTCATTTGGTGCCCATGCTAACATTTTGTCTTTTAGGGTGTGGGAGTCCGTTGTATAGTACTGCCATGACATTTCGCAAGAGCCTCATACTCCTCTTGATCTTTTCGCTGGCCTATTTCCCTCAGGACTCCCTTATGTCAAGTTGTAATTGCATTATCATGAGCTTTTCCTGCCTTATTAAGCTTTATGTCGGCTCCCCTGACATTGCGTTTCAGACATATAGCCTGAGCTTGTCTCATGTCTAGCCATGCAGAGCCATTTTATATATCCTTTGCAGCTTGATTCCCTTTTTACCGAGAGGGGATTTTCCCCCGAGTGTCAATATCCTACACGGGTGTCCTTGCATTGAGCATAGGTATGTTCCACTGCTTGGAACTAGTTTGTTTTCCCCTATGACACTCGTCTCCTCCTAGTCTGTAACTATAAAGTAGTTTTATTCTTTTTCAAGCTTTTTAAATATTTGAAAAAGTCCAAAAAAATAAAAAAACCAAAAAGCCAGACAAGGAAAGATATTATCTTTGGCAGCTGTCGAGTCGTGTCGCCTTCGAACAGAGCACTGTATATCACATCCATTGGGTGGGTTTATAGTTTGACTTTAGGAGTTGTACTCGTTTATCTGAGTTTACCTCCACCGACTGGTTAAGCTTCCAGTCCCCATGGAGCCTCTATCGATGCCTCCTGTGTCATAGAGATGTCCCAGTTTGTATATAAAGACTATGCTACCTTTATTCAGTCACCATTCTCCGTTATGCTCTTGTTCGAAGGAAGTTGAAACCTGAGTCGACCATTCCTCAGTTATCTTGACTTTGCATGTCAGCCATTCCTGGTACAGTTACTGGTTCGTGCACCTTATGATCGAGTCCTTCCACATTATACAGCTTTGCTGAGTACCTCGTGTTGGATGATGGGGGATGCCTTAATGCCCTCCTTCCAGCGGATTTCATCCCATCGACTTCAGATCATTTATTCTAGGATTAGAATCTAGAGTCATTTTGAGTGCCTTGAGCCTTGCAGTCATCAGTGGCAGGTTCTCTCGCCATCGACAGTCTTTGGGAATACATCAATGTCCCCTGATCGATGGATCCTCTCAAGTGTTCAACCTCAACACATTTATTCACACTTGTTAGTTTGCACTCTAGTACCTTGATTCCCATTTTCATTATCGATGGGTGATCTCGCGTCTGTTAATGGTATACATCAATGACCGGTAATTAGACGATGGACTACTATGTTCGACCTCGACGCCTCTATTCACATAGTAGGACATGTACTCATAGCGGTTTGTGTAGAAGACCTTCCAGATTGGTGACATCTCTTATATGTTACCTCCTTGATCGTTCCAGTGTTCATGAGAGTTCAGCTCTCGTGACTTGATTCTAGTAGATGTCAGATATTTCTAGCCATTATGGAGATCAGGGTCCTTTGTATATCTTCGTCATCGAGATTCTGATTTATGTATATTGTACGTGGCGATGACCACTTATGTGATATCTTGTATCATGCCTATTCATGGCCATTGTACTCTTATGTATCCAGGACTGCTATATGTATTTGCAGTTATGTGTAGAGTTGTATCATTGTACTATGCTGATTGGGTGGTTGGTCTTCCATTTGGGATCCTTCATCACTCCACTTCTGGGATGGACTTATAATGTATTTCGGCCATCGTATGACCCCTCTGACCTCACACATTAGGGGGCATCTGTTATAGCTGATTTTACCACTCCATGTGAATAACACTTGTATGGCCTTCCCCTGTCCCTCTGCAGACTCCTTTGACCCCTTGGACCATTTTTTGTCCTTTGATGTTTCCTTGACCATCCCTAAAAACATGTGAAAAATGATATACGCGACCTTTAAACCCTTAATCGCGTATATATGCGGGTTTGACCCCTAAAACCGCGTACATCGAGATGTGTGCATAATCCAAATCCTTTTGAAGTTTTCCTTGACATGGATCCGACTCACTTGACTCATGGCCTTCCATATGCCTTGAGATCGCTCGGATTTGACCTTTCATTACCCCTTTGAAAAGCTATATAAGGAACTCTATGGTACATTGAAGGCATATGAGAGAATTGAGAGAAAAGAAACTATAGTCCATTGTTGCTGAAACTTGTGCTTGAGTCTACATCCCTTTGTCCCTTAGAGCACTTTTGTGTTCTTCCCAAGCTTGCCTTTTGCTTGTGAGATTTCTATCGAGAGATGGTGGATTGAGGTGGTGGAGGCCCAAGTGGGGGATTCAGTTTCTCCGATTCGCAGACGTGCCGATAGAGGTTGTATCCATTGTAATATATGATTTTATATTAATAGAAATATCTTTTCCTGTCCAATAGTGTATGTTTGAATGAATATTTTATCCATGGATGTGTTCAAATGTTTATACATTGTTGATTATATATGCTAGAATAGATCTAACACCAATATATATAGTATGCTTGTATTGTTTACTTGTTGTTGAGGAAGTAATCTATCAATGCAAGCTGAAGTTGGAAAGCTTAACGGGGATCTACTTCAACCATCCAGAATAAGGTACGAGGTCTGATCCTTTAGTGTTAGATATTTAATTTCTATTGCATATTGGAAAGGATTGATTTCTGGAGTCAAGGTGTCTGTTGTGGTACCCCAAGCCATAGGAATTTCTCTCCGTAACAAGTACCCTTGTCACCAGGACAACTATTCGCAGAGCATCTTCGTTATTTTCAAGGGAACGAAAATTGTTACAATAGGTGTGCAGGTTTTTTGCTGGCATTACCATGGTGTGTTTTGGGTTGAGATAAGATCATTATTTTCTCCTATTCATGGACAAAATCAGTGATGACGAGGTTGGCCTTATATTGACGAGGGTAACAGACAAGGAAGATAGAAAGGCTTATTCGCCGGTCTGTAGTCAATGGTGAAGAGTTGAAGGCTCCACTTGTACCGTCTTGAAAGTTCTATATTCCCAACTTTTGCATTCATTTCTTCCAAGGTATCCCAATTTGTTCCCTCTGGAAGCAGGAAGAAGATTTGCGGATTCTCATTTAGAATTAATAGCAGAGACCTGCCCTTCACTTCAAGTCATCAATCTCAACCTCAGGAAAATTGCGAGTGTTTTAGAGGTCTTTGAGGAGTTTGACATTGATACAGTCACCGACGAGGTTATCTGTTAATTGTTGCCGGATGCAGGTATTTAAAGAGAGTGTACTTAAGGAGAAGGAAGGGTGCGGGGTTCGTCAAAATTATGTTGAGTGGGTACTCGTTGGATGCGGGATTTAATTCCACATCCAACAAGCTCTCTTGATCGAAATTTGGGTAAAAACACGGGGAGATATGTCGAAAATACAAACACAAAAGTAGTTTTTTTTATGATACCTATCCCCAAATTTATGTTAAAAAGGTGTTTAAGACCTATACGGTATTTCAAATTTAAAGCAATTTCATTGGCTAACACACGATGACATGGAATTTGAATTAGAGTTAAAAGGCACATTTTGAGTGGAAATTTCCTCTAATGGTCCATGGTTCCATAAATATTCTTCATGGTTCCACCCCTAAAATGCTAAATTTTTTACGATGGAACCATGCATATTTATGGAATCCTGAGCATTTTTTGTGGAACATTGAACACTATTAGTGGAACCATTATATATGTTTATGGAACCATGAGCATTGTTGGTGGAACCATGGGCTTTATTTATGGAACCATGAGCTCTATTTATGGAACCATGAGTATTAGTGGTGGAACCATGAGTAATGGTCTCAAGGTGGTGGAACACTAGGGATTTTGAACAAAATTCATGATAAATGATGTTTTTAGAGGTGGAATCATGGACAATTTTGATGGAACAGTGAACCATGAGCTCATGGTTCCACCAACAATGCTCATGGTTCAACTAATATTAAAATGCATGATTTAAAAATTGATTGTCAAAATAGGGGATTGACTGCCCTGCATTAATGGAAGTTCTTTGATGGGGAGTGTTGGTAGAATGGTAAGATGAAGAAATGAAACCATCTACTACGTAGAAATTTTGCATCTCAATTCGGCCTTGCATCTCTCATAAACAAGTTCACACGTAAATGTCTTGACAACTTCACATTCCCAAATCAGACTTATTTCCAAGTGAGAACAAAATCCAATGAATTGTATGAACTTAGTAACAATGAAATCAACTGGGTTTTTAGTTTAGTGGTTGATATGGGACATTGGCACATTAATGACCATGGTCCAAACCCCATAAGGCATAGAGGCTGGAAATTGAGATCTTTATGGAGTTTGACCGTGTTTCAACATGGGGATAGGCTACAGTGGGCGACATGGGACAGGCTCATCGAAATCATGCAGCAGTGGACAATCGACAAGCAAAACATTAAGCCATAGTGTTGGAAACTACAAGTATGATAAATGGTGTGAGTTTATCTATATTAATTTATTTTGGAGCTACTGAGAGTTTCATTTCACCTGGAGCATTGCCTAGAAGTAAATTGATGGAAATCTAGCAACAACATTTTGACCCAGTCGAATTGGCATCCGAAATAACCCAAGGGGTTGGGTTGTTAGTCCTAGACTGTGAATTAGACCTAGGGGTTTTCATCACCAAGGTTCCTTGTATACCACCTTATTAGGATCCTAAGACATCATAGTTGGAATGGATTGGATGGAGGTCCATTCAACGGTTTTACACTGTAAGGAGAAGAAATTGATGTTTAAAGATGACTTCGGGAATAAACAAGTACTGGAAGGTACTGAGAGATGAGTATCTTTAATATTCATCTCTTGCATGGTGCCTCATTCGAAGGTGTTCTTGAACACTTGATGGTGAAGGATTTTATAAAGTTCCCTATTTAAAGGACTTACTATATTTCAAAATGACAAACAACCAAGGGGCGTCATTTAGATTCATAGCCCCAACGTCTTACCTAACTACTAAATACTTTTGTGACCGTTGTGAAAAAGTTTAATAAGATATTTAGAATAATATTGATGAGTGTTAAAGAATTTATTCTTTAAAACTAAATAATTATTATTATTTAGAAAAGAAAACAACTACTTTAAAATTTAGGTTTATCTCATCTAAATAAAGTCAACCAATCTATCCAATATTAAGAAAAAAGTTACAAGCCAAAAAGAAGAAAAGTTATCTTTGATGCATTATTTCTTTACATATTATGTGTTGAAAAGCTTTAATTGCATTCTTTATTGCAAAAGGAATAACTAAAAAATATCTAATAAAATATAAAAGTTGTTTTATCATAGATATGTATTTTGTTTTTCAAAATTCATCATCCTAATTATTTGTTAAAAAATAAGAAAAAATAGTAATTCATTTTCCTAAATTCACCCATAAAATATTATATAAAAACAATTAAAAATAAAATATGTTTATTTAATATTGCTTTTTTAAAATGCTAATTACAAATACAACTTACATTTATTAATACAACTTTGACTTTATGTAAATGAAAACACATATTAAATACAAACTATATTTTTTTAGACGAAGACGGTTATATTATAGAAAAGAAGGTGACGTAACCACCAACAGAACCAAATTACAAAGGCTTTCACATAAGCAGTGGCTAGTTATCTAATTACAGTGAGTCCACAGTGGCTGATAAATGCCCTTGAGGAAGCGGCAATAACAAAAGACCAACAAAGTGCCCAAAGTGCCCTTGAGGAAGCGGCAAAGACAAACCATCCAAAATAGACAACCTTCCAAAATGCCCTTATGATAGCGGCAAACCAACAGCCTAGAGCTTAAACAGAGTTTTTAACAGGAAATCATAGATAGCTAGGTGCCTAGAAAACTGATAAATAGAAACAGAAACCAGCATGGACGAGTGGAGCCAAAGACTAGCAGTATGGTGAACTCTTACAAGAAACCAAAATTTAACCCTCCGAGCTGGAAGACATACTGTTTTCTTCATGCTTGATAAATTTAAGGACGAGCTTGTCCACCTTGAGCTCGAGCTCAACGAGTTGCCTGGAGAGAGAGTTCTCTGTACGCTTGACCTTCCTTTGAATTTTCTTTTAACAAAAAAACAAATCCTTGCTGACATGGTCCAGACGCCTTCCTCCTTCATAATCTATTGCAGTAACCTGAGCTTGCAGTGAATTTAGTTCCTGCTTCACTTCCTTGAGTTTTTTATCAACCGAGGGTGGAACCTGCGCACTTGCTGTAGAGGAATCTGCTTCCATTTCGTAAACCAATAAACTCCAATCTTCCAGACGACAGAGGTCCTAAATAACCAGCACAACACAGCCCTCTACAATCCAAAGCTTTATACCCGCAGTTGACGCAACGACTGACGTCACCTTAATGCCCAGCGTACCCTAAGTCCAACAGATTCCCAACTGACTCAGCACGATCTTCATTCCAAAGATAAACGGGGTGTCGTATGCACGGAAGGCGAGAACACCCATGAAATAAAATAATGCATCCACCTTCGACAAGACTGCAGCAGGGCTCACCTCGTGTGAGAGCCCAAAAACCATAAACGCCATTACTCCGACGATTCCACTGAACATCGAACCTGCGATCACCTGTATTCTTTTCAATTAATCGTTGGACGGAGCTCTGAATCTTCAAGCGAGTTTGCATAACGTCGCAAGGGATGAAGGGACGGGCATGGAAGGAGGTAAAGAAGCCCCGCGCGAGGCCACGTGAACACCACGCGCCAGGCTTCACAGTAGTCTGCCAGCACACAGAGGGACGGGAGGGAGGGTCCCACGGGGAGGCCCATGTTAAGCCCCCTGTCCTAAGGAGGTGGGCAATAAACTCCTTTTTCATTAAAAATTAGCTCCTCGGGGCTTAGATATTCCCCCTTGTTTGCTTCAAGATCCGCGTGGGGATTATTTGCCTGAAGAACGTGGTAGAAGTCAATATTGTTAAAAAGGGAGGCTTGCTTTATGATCTTGCGAAGGAGTTGCCTTAAGACCAAATGGATTGGTAAGAGTTTTTTATCTAGCGCTCGGATGACCACTCTAGAATCGCCAATGACGATTAGGTTGGAGATTCCTGATTCCCTAGCAATCCTCAATCCTTGCCAAAGGGCCAAGGCTTCGGCCATATTGTTGATGTCAATGCCCAGTCCCTAGGAAAACTTGGATTCCATTGATCCATCCGGAGTGAAGAAAACTCCACCCCCCCTGCTACCCCAATTAAATACAAACTATATTACATAAATCCATGAAGTTATATAGGAAAGCAATCATCTCAAAAGTTTTGTAAAATATGTGATCAATATTACATATCCATTAAAATATTTATAAGTAAAATATAATTATTTAAAACAACTTTAATTTTGTTATAAATAAAAATATATTAAATACAAATTATATTACATAAATCCAAGAAGTTACATAACAAAATAATCATCCCAAAATTTTCATAAAATACCAAATATATGATCAATATATCGTATCCATAAAGTAAAACCTAGTTATTTAAAAGATTTTATTTTAAATAAATGTTATAATATAATTATTTTTAAATTTCGTTGAATTTAAATATAATAATAAAGTTTTATATTTTCTAGTGTAATAGCAAAAAACATTCTAGTTATGATGATGACATTTAACTTTCACTAAAATAAACTTAAATCGTTTCAAAAAACTCCAAGTATGCTTAGAATTGTTTGGAGATGTTTTGATTTGTATGATCCTTCTTTTGATTCAATATGAATATTAAGAATGGGTTTTTTGGGGGAAAAAATTTTGGTCTATTGGACACTAAGAAATTACTTTGTTTGTTGTAGCATATTAATCATATGCTCAAAAAGTTTAGAAAGAAACATACTAAGATCACCATAGTTTTTGCAAGTTAGAAATGTATTAAAAATATAAATATTTTATTAAAATATAAATGATTTCAATAATAATTACTCCTATGTGTTTTTATTTGAGAATTTGGTGTGGACTGTGAACTATACTTTTTTAGAATTGCATTAGGATGAGACAAGTGTATTCTCGAAATTGATTCTATGACAGTGGTTCAAAATTCAAAATAAGCAATTATAAAAAAAAAGGTTAATTAGTAGCTATGCATGAATAACTCATACATGAATGGATAACCAATAATTCATGAAATATAATTAGAAGATTGTGAGATAATATATATATATATATATATATATATATATATATATAACTCATGGTTGATAAATGGATAACAGGAAGAATGGAAGAATGTTGTTCATAACATGTATCTAAGCATAGATAAGTAAAACTAAACCCCTATCCCTATAGGTGTAATCGAGCCAAAAACTATGTAGATGTGCTATCTTATAATAAATTGAAATACAATATTTAATGGTTGAGCACATAAGTTAAATCCTTTTTAGAAATAAATGTTTATTAAATTAGAAAAAACATAAAAAAATGATATATTTAAATTCATTGCTCGGATGCGGGTGACAATAGCACGGACACTGGTCCACCCAAAGCCATCAACACGTGTCCTTCGTCTCAACCGATGACACATGTAGAAAGTCATGACTCCCCGTGCTCGGAATCATATTCCTCCGATGATCCCCAACGACACTTGGCATAATCTCCGGCTGCCAGGTTTAAACAATGTCAATACGTGTGGCCATCACCCTGCTCATGAACATCGTCAATCCGCGCAGGACCATCTGTACGCGGAAGATAATCCCCGAGTCAAGTCGAAGCATGCGAGCAGAGCTGGATCTGGTTCTTCGTCCTAGGCTCATTCAAAGCCTGTCCGATCGGTTTAATGGAGATTGACAAGAATTTTTCACAGTCATTCCGTGCTTGCTATGAAATGGATGAAAGGTGCATTGGCTGCGAGTTCAGGGTGGTCTACCACTGTTTTATTGCTGCTGTTGCTAATATTGCCGGTGCAGATCATTCCAGAGCCCGTGAAGGTGTTTTCATCCCGTAGCATTTTGATCTCAGGTTTAATTTTGCCATGTCGCTCCAACGTGGTACCCCTAGGTGAGCCAATTCAGGGCGTGCTAAATCCCAGAGGAGCACCAGTGCCCCCGTCCTTGAGGATTATGAATCGCACATTTCTAGGCGTGTTCAGGTGATGGTAGAGGCATGGGAAAATAAGGTTCTGAATAGAAAGCTTTCGACAGGAGAGGATGATAGCCGTATCAACCATTACTGGATGGTGAAAAACATGCTTTGTAATCTAGCTAAAGATATGCTCTGCAACTGGGCAGAGGCTAAGATGGCGGTCCATACTATGAAAATGAAGATAGCTGAGATTGATGCAATGCTAACAGATTTGGATAAAACCTTTTCCTGGAAAGGAACAGCTAGCATTTCTAGCTTAAACATCCACAAGTCGAGGGGAGGAGAACAGGGGGGTGCTAGCGATTGAGCAAGTGGAAGCGAGACGGGTGGGCAAGCCTTTACCAGTCTGGGGGGAAGTGGCGGCTCCTCCAAATCGCCTCGAGCTAAACCATTCAGGGTCCCTTCTCTAGTGGAACCCCTCTCCAAACGACGAAAGGACTCACCACCAGCGCAGGCCGGGCTTCTCCCATCGCTGTCTCTCGTCCCTTTGATGACCACAAACTTTCCCACTACGTCACAGGAGGAGTGATGGGCACGCCCCATCACCGAAAATCCCCCCTCTTCCCAATGAGTGCTCTGAACAGGTTTCCTTCCGACTTCACTTCATGAAAGGTTTTAGACATTATCTATGTTTTACATAAGTTTTACTTTATGTCTCTTTCTGGTTTTAGAGGGGTTCGGCTGGTTACAAAACCCAGTTTTTATGAGCAGCTTTCAAGAACAGTTTTTATAGTCTGGATCAATATTAGTATGCATCCAAACAAACATGTGTCTTATTTTTTCAATGGATCTGAAGGAGGCCTAGTCTCCTTCAACCTCTGTCACTCATGAGAATTTTGCTGTAATTTTTTTGCCCCTATAATATAATTTTCTATGCAGCTTACAGATAAAAAGATATATTTAAATTCATTATAAATGCAATTTTATGCAAAATATTTATATTTTCAATATATGCATTTTTTAAATTTTTTTTTAATATTTTATGTAGATCTTTCAATAATATTAAAATGTGGCCTTTATCAATGGGATTTTTTTTGTTATCATGTTGTCAAAAAATTATTCTAAGAATCACAAGATGGGTTTCTTAGTGTTGAAATTAAATAGGTATAATTTTTGCATTCTAAAAAAATTACATTTGTTTTCAATCCATTTTTATCTATTAATTTTGATAAATAGTGAACAAATATATATTCTTATTTTTAAAGGTTTTTGAGGTTTAATAATTAATTCACTCGTTTTTTATCATTAACATTTTATAATTATAAATAAAATTATATTATACTTTTCTTCATTAGTAGCAACTACTTTAAAATATCTAACTTAAGAAAATGCTTATTTGTCACTAAATTTTATTAGGATGATTTTTAATCTTTCTCTCAACAATGCCTTCAATTACTTCACTCTTAAGATTAAGTAGAGGTAGAATTTTTTCTTACATATAAAAATAAAAAGAAAAGAAGAAAATCCATTTTTTAAACCATTTTAAGGCCAAATTTGAATAGTGTGGTCAATGTTTCTATACTAACATATTCTTAGTCTTAAAAACTTGGTAAACTTGGTGTTGTGAGTGGACCATTCATTAGGGGATGACATCTCTCTAATGTCACTCTTCTTGGCATGTACTAGAAAGGCCAGTGGCTCTGAATGCCTTCTCATAATCCCATGGCAAACTCTAACAAGGTTATTAATGGTCGAGGAAGTTGCAACAAAGACTTTTGATAATGATCCTCTACAATATCTTTCTTATAATTTAGTACACTATTATGGACATTTTGTGTTTTGTAGAGACAATTGTCTATATTATAAGCTATCCATGCCTAAATCCAATCCCTAAGTAAATCAAACATGCCACCCTCAATCTAGAATATTGCAAGATTGTTAAGACTATTGCAAACTAGGTGTGTATGGAACATTTATGTGTCTACATCTTTTACTTTTGTCTTGATAAGTTGAGAACCTTCTAAATATTAAATATAGGCCATGTTTGTAAAATTTGGATTGTTTACCTGTAAATCTATTTTATTGAAATTATTTTAAAAGTTTGTGAACTCATATATGAATTATGTGTTATGTCATTGAAAACTTGAGATAAGGTTATGAAGGTAACTTCATTTAAGAAGAACTCTTCTAGTTTTTTGATAACAAATGACAAAGTGAAATATAAAACTCAAACTATTAACGAGTCTTCCAATAAAAGAAATGTATGTAAAATACTATAAATAAAATGCATTAATCCAAAAAACTATATACAAATTAGTGTGTATATATTCAAAATTAAAATATACATTCAAATTACCAAAATAAACATCTATACATTATTTCAAAATAATTAAATTTACATCTAAAGTATATGTATTCATAACAAAATTGTATATTTAAAGTAACCATTATAAAAATCTATGCAATTTAAAATAAAGCCTACACTTTTATAATATGGATATGGATTCATAGATGTTGACTTCAAAAATGTCTTATAAATATAAAATTACCTAATATTAATCAAATAAAATAGAGCTAATTAAAAATTAAAAAAAATATAAAGCAGTAGACATATCCGAAGCTACCTGTACAACAAAGTCAAAAGAAAATCCAATATCTCACCCATTAAATAGACTCCGCCTTGAAATGTTAGAAAACGAGTCAAAAGAAGATCCAATATCTCACCCATTAAATAGATTCTACCTCTAAATGTTAGAAAACAAAGTTAAAGCTTGAATGTAAGTGCGAGAGGTGAAATTTATTCATTTATAGAATAATAAATAAATAACTTTTTTGATCGAATCAATGGAAGTGCAATTGCCAATAATATGGTTCTAATGTAAAATGTAAATCACCTAAAACCATAGTTCATAATAGTTCAATCCATCAAAGCCATGTGAACCAATTGATTTTAGTCGATAATGAGGATGGAGGACCGAGCATGACTTATTGAATCGAGGATTGAATGCCCATATTGTCAATGTTAAAGACAATAGACAAACAAAATATTGAACCAGTTGATGCCATTTGAGAACGAATGGTTGTCAACAAGATCAAATTTGAAGGGTTGATTATTAAATTTTGTATGGTCGACTCCTTAATTGCGATAGCTCACAAATATTTACGGGATTTTTTTCTCTATCAATCCCGTCGACTGAACAATAATCGAAGCACTCGTCCCCTTTTATAAATGAACATGATCATTACATAATTGAATTGTATTTAGTCGAGGAATCACTAAATTACCAAAGATTGCAAAATATATTCATTATACTTTGCCGAATCCTCTAGCAACTCATGAAAACTTGAAAATAGAAGATGACAAGATTATTATGTATAACATGAATTATATGACAGATTATGGTTCACTTTTAAAACTAGCATTGTTTTGTAAAATGTAACCTAAAATTAAGTTAATGTCAGTGCCTACCTACCAAATAGTGGTTTTGTAAAACCGTCTTCTTTGTCATACATGCAAAACATAAATATTGAAGGGTAGGATGCGTTTGGTAGTGTGGGAGAGCCAGGATATCGCATAACTATTTCAGCGCACAAACAATATAAATAAATAAATTATAGTGTGTTCGAAACAAGTCTCGCACATGGAAATAACTAGTCCCAATTTATGTGCATAACTAGTCATGATTTCAATATAGCACCCCACATAGCTTGACACACATAATGGATGGACGACATTGGATGGAAGATTTATTTTTACTGTACCAAGGATCTCTCCTTTTAAGCTTGATTCTACCGAAAACCATCTCCACTTCCCTTTGGTTTCGACTGTAAAAAATGTATAATATTGAACAACCACAACAATGGCTTAATAACTTCCATGTTCTAGTAGTAAACTTACCTGCTAAAAAATTTGTCATTTAAAGACTTGACCAAATCAAAGGACCCAGAACAAAAACTCGAATCAAAGAATTCCAAACAAAATCTCATAATCACCTTGTAGGATGAGAAAGATCCTATAATGATTGATGCATCACGCAGCTATGAAGGTAGCAATGGCGTCTGGCAGCCAGGAGAACTACTCAGAACAGGTCCAATAGCTAGCGCAAAACTACTAGTGGTGCTCTTAGAGGTAAACGTAAAACTTAAATTTTAAATTTTGAATTTGAAAGAACCGCTTTACGATGTAATCGATATAATGATGCACATGTGCCAATGGAAAAGAATTGGCGGCTTAGGGTAGAACTAACAGCATAGGGGTGAAGGTACTCTGAGGATTGATGGCCGAAAATTGGGCACACCTTTTATGCTGGAAAATGCTATGGATGGCATACTTATTCATGCCATGGATGGTCTGACACTTTATAAATAAGGTTCGCTTGTGGTAACAACCACGGGAGCGCAATGGAGGGACCGTAAACAGGGTGGCAGCGATGGTGGGTGAACGGGGGTCGGTGATGGTCGGCGTGAGGATCGTCACTAGAAAAAATCGTTACATCGGCAGCTTACTCCATAAGAAAGAAGTAAATAGGTATATTTTATATAAAAAAATTAAACTAGCAATTGGCCCAATAAGGTGCAATAATACGTCGATAGGTTGTTGTTGGAAGGTAAAAAAATGCTGAAAAGGAGAACTAAAATGAGTTGGTGTAGACATGGAACATGTTTTGCAAAGAAGGGAAATGAAGGGACAACTGCAATAGACAAGTGAGACAAATTGTTCACCTCATAATGCAAGGAGGATGCAACCTTCAACCTCTTAGAA
>LPNX010271568.1:339844-373911 GCA_001517045.1 Pseudotsuga menziesii | reverse complement strand
TGTAGGTGGACTCTTTATGTGAACAAGACCAACATGTAAAAAACTATTTATATGGCTAGTGTGGTCAAGCTCTTATTTCTTGTCTATTTTTTAGGCTAACCCAATATTGATTAGTGAAGCATGTGGATATAATATTGATAATAAAGAATGGGATCTGTTGTTTGTTACATGTCTAGAGGAGATCTCCAAAAAATAATGGAAACGTTTTGATTATCTAACCATGATGAATGAGTCAGAAAATCAGCCCTTCTTAGGTTATAGCCTTGGGCATAGTGCACAAGGATTCAATTCCACATTGTTCCTATAATTCATATTCAATAATGTGTGCAAAGAATTGATTAAATTTGATTAGTTTTTTTTATGTATTTCCTTTTTAAAATGACTCATACTTGATTATCAGATGTGTCATCCAATTAGCCCCTCAAAGGATAAAGATAGAACTTGTGCAAAGTGGATTGAGCCACATATAAGGTGGTTCAAGATGCTAACTTTATTCATTAGTCTTGAATTGTATTATATAATGTATAAGTCTTATTTCATATAGCTAGTCTTGATTTTGTGGCCTACCAGTGACAAAGCTCGATCCCTTCAAAAAGCACTTCCTCTGCAAGGATGTTGATATTCTTGGCCCACTAGAACATGCACAAAAAATAGTAAAGATCCACTGATAAATATGTTTTATTTCTAGGTTTTTAAGGTTCAACTCGTGACTCGACTGATACTTTGCTCTCCTTCTGCATAAGGAAAAAAACTAAATAAACACAATTTATTCTTGTGTTCAAGTGTTTTAGAGATATCCTCCACGATATTTTACAGGGGTTATTCCATTACAAACTCTTTATGTTAGCGTAAGGAATTTATTGAAGAGATTTTTTCCCTATTGCATTTCCCACATCTGTGCAACAATAAACCCCCTTCATACAATGCATTTTTTCTGGAATTTGTTTGGATTTTTTCTTCACTCGGTAGGGTAATGAGAGGGAGTGTCCATTTTCAATGGCACTATGTAGATTGAAGGTATTTTCAATGGAATTATGTAGATTGAAGGTATTGGCGTGTGGGCGGTGGGGTTTTCGAGCAAGGAATCTATTGTATTGAGTGCATTTTCTGGATCAGGAAAGATGAAATTAAGGGTCGATCGAAACCAATCACAAGTGAGTTAAGAAACATTGTCCTACCCAATTGTTATGCTATCCCAACCAACCATATAGTAAATTACCATTATAGTTGATTCATTTTACTTATGCTTTTTAAATTTTCCCCATTACAAAATTGATTCATTTATTTTACTTATCCCTTTAAAATTTTCCTCATTACAAGGTTATATGTATTAGTTTATATTAATGAATTAACACATTCATTTTCACTTATATAAGAGCATGAATTCAAGATATGACTACTATATTTATTATGTTTTGATTTTTCTTATTTCCTCATTTCTATAGAAATAAGGAAATCCCAAGCCCATATGAATTAACACAGTACTTTTTACTTATGTAAGAACATGAATTCAATAAATAACCACTATAGCTATTGTGTTTTGCCTGTTCTTATTTTTCGTGTATAATTGAAAACAAAAAAAAAATTAAAGTAAGAAATCAATGTTGTCATAGCTAATAATACTATTATTGGTTATTAACATATTATTTAAGTATCCTTATACAAAGATATATTTTAATTAGTAATGTTTGATGTAATGTTAAAAGGATTTTGGAATGCAAGAATGCTTACTCGTTTGGTTAAATTCATCAAAAAATGTTATACATATTTATACATTTTCACTTTACAAAGATGAGCATTTTCTTATCAATAATGCATGGAATTAATGTTCAACCAAAGCATTGAAGAACATATTGATAAATTATCAAACATATAACCCCTATATTCTATTGATGATGGTGATTATGTAGAACTGAAATTTAAAACAAAAGTACATGTCTATGTCTAGTCTCATAGAATGGACAACCCAAACAATAAGATCAACATATTGATAAATTATCAAACATATAACCCCTATATTCTATTGATGATGGTGATTATGTAGAACTAAAATTTAAAACGAAAGTACATGTCTATGTCTAGTCTCATAGAATGGACAACCCAAACAATAAGATCATATAAATTGAAGCTTACAAAGGATTCTAACCAATGGGAATTTTTCAAGACAAGTTCTCGAAAGAGCTAATATTTTTTACATTATTTTATGGATCTACTTGACATCATGTCACTGTCAAGCATTTTTCTTACCAACCAAATAACACAATGATATCGGTTACATGGTACTAATGATTTTTTATTACACATTATAAATATTTTCTTCATATGGCCTTTAAAATACCACTGATATTGCACTGGAAAAGTTCTTCACAATAGATCTTACAACTTATACAAACTCTTAGTTTGCAATGCTTACTAAAGATTTAAGATTCATTGTGTTAGGTTAACTCCACAGACTGCTAAAATAAACTAAAAATGAAAGGGAAATAACTATCTAGAAAAAAATGACTACCACACACCCTCACAAATAACACAAGATATAAACTAGGAAAACTCACTATGGGAAAATACCCAACCAAAAGTGAGGGCTATGCCTCACTCGTTTTTTCTATAATATGCAAGAAAATAAAAACAAAGTGATACTATCTATGGGATTACCTATGACACTATGGACTGCATGGCTACTACAAAATCTCCTAATTCCTCTATTATTCTCTAATATGTGACTCCTCGACTCTTTCTCAGCTATGGAACAATAATATAATACCATAAGAATGGAACCCCTTCTCCTAGTGGCCCAATATTTAATAATGTTTTTATAGCCATCCAGGGTTTTACGGTTGTTGCATGCTTCAACCCTTGATTAGGGTTAGAGTTTTGGAACCTAAATAACTTTCTTGAAAGTCTATACATGAATAGATCCACATGTGTGGGTGGTAATAGATGATGTTGAATCCACTTGGTACCATGGTGGTCAACAATATATGTCAACTTGGGGGAAGCATAACGTTTTCATACAAATTATGAATGAGGTGATATTTGCATCATTGTAAATATATTAGAGTGCAAAAAAACTTTAAGAGAGTAAAAAATTTGTTTGTAACATTTTGACCCTAAAAATATCGTTTAATCCCTCAAACGGGTCTCATAAGGTTTTGGATTTTCCTGATATTATAAATGATTTTTTCATCTCTAAATGCTTCACGTGTATGTGTTCTCTCACACCCCCTTAACGTCCATATACAACATATATAGGAAAATGTGGTAGATATACAAAACATGTTCCACAATGGGAATTACCAATGGAAGTGTTGACTACACTCTTACAAGAGTGCTAGATGTATATCAAATTCTCATCCTATGTCTTTGGATGCTTCTAATTATAATCCCTCATAATCTAGACCAAATTGGATGACATGGTCACCACTTCTATTTTCCCATCTATTTGTGGATGGAAAATTATAGGCCTCTTCAACTTAGTGTCCATATTATCCCAAAGTGTAGTCCAAAAGGAACTAAGAAAACAGGTATATCTATATGAGATGATTCTTCTTGGTATCCCAAAGTGAACCTAGACCATTTCAAAAACAATTTTGCTTCTTTTTGTCCTTTTATGGTCTTTGAACAAGCCATGAAAATGCAAATCTTACTAAACTTACCAACTACGAGAAATAGATATCCATGTCCCTTCTTGTTTCTTGGAATACTACACACAAAATCCATGGATATGTTATCCCATGGTTTAGTAGGTATAGGTAAGGGATGGTATAGACTGTGCTTCCTATTATTGGGCTTGCTTGTATGAAAAGGTATGCATTCTCTAATAAACCAAGCTACATATTCTTGGAGTATAGGCAAAAAAAATACCTTTGTAAGTTGAAAAATGAATTCCCAACACCAAAACATCCCACCACTTTGGAGGTGTGAGCCTCTATGATAAGTTTCAATCTCACACCTTTAGAAACGTAGATTTTGTCTAGCTTGTAGAGAAAAACATCCTGGAGATGATAGTCAACCTTTATGTTTGTTGGTTTTGGAGCTTGATCTTCCAAATTAAGAGATGTTATTGTTTAGTTGTGTTTGTTCCCCAACTTTACTGTACACTCGTTCCAACAAGGTGGGTGCGGGGGCCAGCGGGCCCCTTGTAGGGGTTCAATGGAAAATCCCCAGAAATAAATTTTTGGGATGTTTGTTGACCAACAGTTTACGAGCCCAGTTTATTGGGGTTTCATCAACAAAGGGCCAAAAACAAATAGACTGCCGATAAGGATTTCCTTGACAAGAGGATCAATGAAAAACATATTGTTGACAAGCAAACCATGGGAAGGAGGAAAACTAATAAAAAAACCATTGATAGAAAGACCATTGGCAAGAGGGTTGTTGACAAGAGAATTGGTAGGGGCTAGTGTTGATGATTAGTTAGCAAAAGTCAATAAAATTAGTGAAGTTGTTGTTGACAACCCATGGAGAAGTTGTCAATGGCATGGATGAGTTTCATTGCTAGCTTGTTAAGGCCATAATTTTCACATACGATCTCCATTTGAGGAAATGACCTAGCATTGTTGAACAACTCTTGATGAACACTATAATATTGAGGCCTAGATTATACAAAATATATGAATCCCAAAAGAGTTGAAAAAACCTTCAATAATAATATGAAAATGAAAAACTCAAATCCATATTTTAGACTATAACAATGTAAAAAAAACACAATAATTATCTCTTTATAACATAAATTCAACCCAAAAATAAAAAATAGCAACCCATCATAATCCTTCCCTTTATATTATAAAGGTGGAAATTAATTTGAAACCTTATCTTCGATATAAATATTCGACCCTTACCTTCCCTTGGTTAAAGAACAAACAAAATCCAATAAATATAAAATGAACCCTGAGAAGCATTATTGAAATTTGCCAAAAAATTTGAGGATTACTCCGGCTTAGCTTAAGAAACGTTGTGAACTGTTATGAGCTTTGAACTCTTTGCTGCAAATGGCTACTGTTCTTTAAAGCTATGCGACAACTTCAAAGATGTCAAATATTTATGTGGGTGTTCGCTTTAGACCGTTTAATGCACGGTAAATGTGGGAAAATACAGATGCATGTCGTATCGGGTGCGCCGAAGATCAGTCATTTCATTTTATTTTTTATTTTCGATCCTTAACACGCGAACCTCCTGAACAGGCAACCGCGGCAACAGAAAACTTCTTCAATCGTGGCAGACTTTGATTTGGAGATCAAAAGAACATGTGGTGAAAGCTTATTGGCTGCATAGACGACAAAGATAAACAGGGCGAACAATATTTCACAGGCCATTCGATATTTAATGCCGTCGCTGTTGCAGTGTGAGCCATTAGATCCCAACGACCATTGAATCCAATGGGTCATACTACCGCGAGGGCTGCATTAAATATGGTATGGCCTTACGAAGTAATTAAGGAAAAAAAGACTTTATAAATTTGAAAAACTATTCAACTTTATAAATTTGACAGGGCACAAGCTTGCGGCGTATGGATTAGGCAGTAGTTGGCAGAGACTAAAAAGTGCCATCATATGAATATCTGGTGCCCCCATATCTAGAGGCGCAATCCAAAAATGATCTCCATATCTTTTAAAAGATATGGAGGCACAATCCAAAAATGATATGAGCGTACATCCATATCCAAAAAGGATATATGGAGCACGCTGTACAGGATTCGGGTAATAGCTAAGGGATCGGTCTTTACCCGTCCGCTCCATGCAATGGATGGCTTTCATATTGAAACTATCATGGCATGGCTTGTAACATCAGATGGGTACTTAATTTCAGAACTGCCGAGTTGTTGACATTTAGCATGCAATAACTTATTTAATGTTATTCGTTAGTTTGATTTTGAAATTTAATAATTTGCAGCAACTTTAAATAAATTGCTACAATTTAGATAAATAATTTTAAGGCGATCAATAACTAACCAAGTTTTAATGCCACAGCTACACAGTAGCAGGCCTTTGAATCTCAACTTTCTTAAGAGTTGGATCTCAACCACGTTAAAATCTAACTGCCTTCCACGTAGCAACATAGCAACAGTGGCATTAAACTCTGGTTAATTTCCTTCTAAGACTATAGATTCAAAAACCAATTTGCAGGTCTTTCTGACCTGCAGCAGAGTAATAAATGCTACTGCAGCGACAATAGAGATGCGATGCGATGGAGCTGTGAGGACAGAGGACAGCCTCGCTTTTAATGCAAGGCTGTCGGGCGCGGCCGTCTGGTTCGCCGGCTAAACGTCAGGCTCGATCTCCATAAAACTCTCCCCCATTCTCTTTTGTGGTTCGCCATTTTCAATATGTGAAAAGCTTTCACTGCTTGCAGTTGCATCCCACTACTCAATAAATGGCTCCATTTCGTTTTGTACCAGGGACTTCGGGGAACCAGGTAAGATGCCTTTAAACTTTTTATATGGGTTTTTTAAATAGGTAGATCAAATTGGCATTTTATTTATATATACTTTTACCAACATAAAATTATTCACCCTGTACAGCCCGTGGAGGCAAAGATGTTGGAAAATGGTGCGGTAAAGCCAAAAGATGGAATGGGTGGAGTTGGGAAGAAATGGTACGTCTGTTTATCTGCAGATTTAGTGTTTTTTTTCCTGGTTTTTTCCTTTTGAAACACGACTCATTTTATTAACAACTGACTGAATGACAGCCATAAGTGTATTTTTTTGTTAGTGCGCGTGAGAAATAATTATGATCGATCCTGGTTGTTAGAATTATACCAAAAACAATATGAAGTAACGCTCTTCATAAGCATATTCAATTTTAAATTGCGGAAATTGCAGATTTTGTCTGTACTATCCGTTTGGACAACCTTGAAAACCCTTTCTACAATCTAAGCATCATGCCATACTCCCACCCTTTCTGCAATCTAAGTATCATCCCATACCCCCCAGTTTTATTACCTCTGTTTGCTTCTGGTTTTGGTTGGACAAAAAAATATATCTGTCCAAAACGTTGGCTTTCTAAGAACTTGAGATTCCTATGTTATGAGAGTTAATGGTGGGTTAGAGAGACAGAGAGTTGGGAGAGTTAATGGCCGGTTAGAGAGATAACAGAGTTAAATGTAAGAGGTACTGGACTTACCTGTCATATTTCATGGAGGGTAATAGATATAATTGTCACTATACATGTGGTAAAAGAGGGTTTTTTTGCAGTTTTAGAGTCAATACCAATTCTGGATTGAAGTTGTAGCAACTCTGGATTTACGGCAGATTGACCCGTCAATCCAGAGTTGCTATAGTTCAAATCCAAAAGTGACAGCTCTAAAGAGAATTGCTCAGAGTTGACAACTCTAGAGTGTATAGAGTTAACAACTCTAGAGGGTATTGCTCTGTAGACAACCAATATGCACCCTCCAGCAGAATTGTCAATACTGGACACGGAATATGCACCCATAACATGAATGCCACATTCAGCATAGATACCATGATGGGATGGCAAGACTGCATCATGTGGCCATGCTGGCCGGTTGATTCCTTCCCTCGTTTTTCGGTTACAGTAGACTCATGTAGACATCTGGAATATGTATCTTGAGCTCTCGGCCACCCAGACCGGTCTGAGCAGAATTAACTGAGTTTACCAACCAGCGTTTATGGTTGTTCTGGCTATTCCTCCGAAGTGCAACGTACATGTTTACACATATCAGCAAACTAATAGGGATTAGTCTCGAAGCAGTCATCGATGCGTTCCTGCTTAGAACTTACCTGTTCACAGGTCTCACTCACCCCAGCAAACCAATCTCGAAGCAGTCATCGCTGTGTTCCTACCTCTCTCAACCTGCCTGTCTGTTCACTAAGCTCGCCTATGTTTTTGTCCCTTGTCCATGCTTACAATGGCCCTTTGCTTGTTTTAAAGTTTTGGCAACCGAATAGTCTGGTTACAGGATGGAATGTAAATTATTAATCAGGGTTGCCATTATAATACAATTAAAATAAAACAATGGGGCAACTTAAGAAAGGGCAATCAATAAGCAATTCGTTTTAGACCATTTAATGCAATTGCAGAATTTTAAGCTATTTAAGATTTATCCACTTAAAACATGCCTATTAAGCTACTACCACCAGAACATGCCTATTAAGCTACTACCACCAGGGTTGGAATTTCAAATGACGAACATCTGTCAAAATTGCTGATAACATTCAAAATCTGAAACGCTTTCTGTATTCTAAACCAGATTTTGATAGTTTCAGGAAAATTTGTATTTGACGGATAAATTGACCCATGACAAGAACTTACCGGTTAAATTCCATCCATGACTACCACAACAAGCTACTTATTGAGAATACAAGTGCTACTACCACATTAAATGTAAAATGGCTTATAGCAAGCTGTTTAATGTTAGCCCTTAAAACGCACATTTAGCCTAAATCATTTGGCCTAGCCAATACCAGTGACACCCAATAAATATGTAGAGCCGTCGTTCCTCTATACCCTCGAAGCAGCCGTGAGTCACCGGAGTCGGCGATGTGTTTATATTGTTTCCAGTATAAATTTGATGTTTTCATTGATCTTATTTCAATGTTCAGCATCTTCATCTTGTTATAATTCTCTTAGTTAATTGTTACGTTATATCACATATAGATAAGTGTTTTATTAATCAAAATTCATTTGTCTTTGGAATGTATTTACAATAATATAATTATTTTTGTCACATTATATAATATATAGATATAGATCAATGTTTTATTAATCAAAATTCATTTGGCTTTGGAATGTATTTACTATCATATAATTATTCTTGTTACATTATATAATATATGTAGATTGTTGTTTTATTAATCAAATTTAATTTTTTTGAATTTAGTATCATAATTGGCACGGAATTTATTTATAGTTAATCTTGTTGCATTATATAATATATTGAAACCTGTTCAAAGTGATAATACTGACTTTGGATCTCATTTTGAGGTTGCAGAGTGTAGTTCTCGGCAAAATCAACAACTGAAAGTATAGTACCACGGGGAAATGCATCTCTACATATTCTAAACTTCCATCGTGCCAAGTGGACATGCTGAACATATTGATGTGTCTTTTCAATAAATTCCACATATGTGGAACTTTGTAGTTTTTATGCAATGAACACAACCATTGAAATATGTGTGCATTTTTGAACTGACTAGCACATCCATCAGACCAAATCCAGTGTCGATCCATCTGTATGTTCTTGCCCTTCAAATGATCATATAACATGATGAAGAAATGACGTATATAGTGGAAGTCATGGTACCTATCATCACTTATGTAGAAGTGATATTCCTTCAGAATTTCTCTTTGCTCTTCACTGCTAGTTGGGCCATGCCTATATGTGATATGTACCATCAAGGAAACCTGCTCAGAGTGATAATACTGACTTTGGATCTCATTTTGAGGTTGCAGAGTGTAGTTCTCGGCAAAATCAACAACTGAAAGTATAGTACCATGGGGAAATGTATCTCTGCATATTCTAAACTTCTCATCCTTCCATCGTGCCAAGTGGACATGCTGAACATATTGATGTGTCTTTTCAATAAATTCCTTGACGAAGTCACTAAGTTGTACCTGTTGACACAAAATGATCTCAATATCAATTTTTTTTTGTAAGTAAGGAATGAAATGTAACTGTTCAAACACAAATTTATAGATAAATGCATGTACCTGAGATGTCACCAATTGTATTTTTTTGCTTTCTTTCCCTGGGACTATTTCATAGCTGATATATTTGAAACTTTTCATGTCTGTAACCATATTTCCAAATTCATTGTCTCCAGTCTCGTGCATACATTGGCTCAATAACGCCATTCCAGCACAGTTGGAGCAAGTTTTATCCAAACACGATTTTGCATAGTATGTTTGCCCCTTTGGCCTATTGCACATGATACTGTGAATGGATTCTGTTGATGAAGTCGGTGGTATTGTCAAGGAGCAATCCTGCACATGGTTAGTTTGCAACACACGACAAAGGTACAAAAATGTTTCATAGTAATATTCGTATTCTACATGGTATCTACAACAACAAGTGTTACAAAGAGTATTTATTCTAACATACCAGGGCTTACATTTCTCAAAAGATCTTTGCCCCAAATTCAATTGTCTATGTTCATTCCTAAATTTCTCGTATAGTTTTGTCTGTGTTATATCAAGAAGATGCTTAATATGTGGTTCACGGTCCTTTGAACCTCTTCTCAGTTTTAAGACATCCTTCCGGTTTGAAGAAGGCCTTGTGTGATCATCACAAAAACTCTCCACTAGTCCCTTTACTGCATCAACTAGCTTCATGTCACGACGTGGCAACCGATCAATAAAGGCCCAAAAATATGTCTGAGTGGTTGTGTCAAGATGTTCTCTTATAATAGAATACCTACGGAGGGTTTTTACATTCAAATTAACTAGTTTAGATGCAGGCTTTGTTGATATAATTGTAACTTCAGAATGTATTCACTTGTATTTTTTATCTATTGTAACCCGATGTTCATTCCGGGATGTATTGTAATGTATTTGAGTCATGTCATACCCTGATGTTTATTTCGAGAAGTTTCTATAATGAGAAAGTCATGTCAAATCATTGTGGGTTGGTTAAGAGTTAAAGTCCCCACAGTTGTGGGGCCCTTAGGTTATTAGACTATCCTAGTGAAGTCGACCCTAGGTGAGTCATTGTAAGTCGGGGCAATAGTCCCCACCATTGTGTTAGTCGAAGGAGGCAAAGTTCCCACAAGTGGTGGGGCACTAGGATTATTAAACACTCCTAAAGATGTCGGCTCTAGTAAGTAATTGTTAAGTGAGGCCGACATGTTGGAGTGCACTTCAAGTGAACGAAAAAATATAAATAGAGAGTGAGCCTCTCTATTTATCTCACTTGCAACACTCACACTCACTCGTTGGGGCGCATGAGTGAGAGAGGAGAAGCTCTCTCAGTGTGAGAGAGAGAGACTGCTGCTGTTGGGAGATCATCTTATTGTTTTGGGCTTTTATTGTTTTGGTGTTGATTCTATTTCTGAAGAAGTTGCGGGGTTTTTTCTTTTATGGTTTCCTCGAGGAAAATTCTTTGTCTCTTGTCTCCTGTGTTGTGCTTATGTTTTATTGCTATGCTTGTTATTCTCTCAGTAAAAAGATCCTAAGATCATAATGCTAGCTTAATGTTGAAACACTAACATGGTATCAGAGCTAACCTGAGAAGAAGACATTGTGCAGCTGCAGAAGTTAGGGCTTCTTACTTTTTGGGTCTCTCTCCACAATCCATCAGCAAAAGTATGCTAGGATGACTCTCCATTGAAGGGCACATCTTTCTATTGAAGCAGAATTCGATTCCGAGCATTTTTAGTTTTCGATGCGGAAATTGGGGCTTTCTACAAAAGAGGAATTTTTGAGTGAGCCTGGCATAGGATTTTTCTCCTCATCAAAAACGAAGTTTAGAGACCTGGATCAAGAAATTTGGTTGGTTGAAACTCTGGAAAAGTCAAACCCTAGTTTGACCCCGAGCTAGAAAAACCCTAAATACTAAAACAACTAAGTTTTGGTACATTCGCTATATCCCAAGATTGACGTAGTCTCAGGAGCTAAAAATTGCAGGGGCCAAAGATAAATTCCTGATGAACACGGTGTCCAAAATTTCGCCTTATATTTGTTGTATTCCGGGAGATATGATCTCTCAAAGTTAGGGTTCCAACCTCTTCCAGAATTCATCCCTAAACAGGACACCTGGGGAGAATTGCAATATCGTGGGATACAGAGGTCCAAATGGAATTCCTGAAGATGTTCCAGAAAGGTAACGAACTGTAATTTTGGTGGTCCGAAGTTTAGACTCAGAAGATGAATTAGTGACACATGGCAGTCCGTACAACTTCGCTGTTTTGAACAGTTTTGTAACAGGTCACCTTGGGAAAAGGATCATAAATCCCAATTGGTGAAACCAATTCTAATGAAACCTATGGTTTTGAATCAGAGACATGTGAGGTTACCTTAGTGCGAAATTTCAGACATAGAGGAGCAACAATTTCGTAGATATCACAGAAATAGTGACAGGTATTTCTACAGAAGAAATTGGAAAACTAGGGCTTCCTGTTCCGGGAGCTTCTCTCCACTGTTTTCAGAAAGCGAGTACATTGGACAGCTCCATTTGAAGATATCTATCTTTCTATCCAATAAGATCTGAAAGATTCCAAGTTTTAAAAATTAGGGTTTCTGTGACAAACCCTAGATCAACCAACTTCGGAACCAGGACAGACACCTCAAATCGGTAAGATTTAATCTATTGCTATTTTCATTTGAGGTTCTCATGTCAAAGTGATCTATCACATCAGCTTGATAATAAGCTTGGTGAAATTGACAAATTCCAAGCATGGAAGTATATGTTCTCTCTGAAGAAGATGAATTGGACACCTACATGAGTAAAGAGGTTCCAGTTCCAGAGGGAGATGAGGCTAGAAGCCTTACACAAGAAGAACTTGGTCAAGGCCAAGAAGATCATTGTTGATTCAATTACGGATCAACTTGTACCACAAGTGTCTTCCCTAAAGACACCGAAGATGTTTGATTCCTTGACCAAGCTATTTGAAGGGAAGAACATACATTAGAAGATGACCTTAAGAAACTAGTTGAAGAATGTGAAGATCCAGAATGCAAAAGTCATAAGGGTCTCTCAAATCAAAGAACAACTGCAGTAAAAGAAGAAGTAAAGAATGCAGAAGTGGTGATGGCCACCTTGAATGGCCTCCCAGGATCATGGGATTCATTCATTCGAGGAATGTGTGCCAGAAGGAAGTGATTACTTTCAGCAGACTCCGAGAAGAAAAAGCTCGACTCATAAGAAGAGAAGAGAAGATGGGAGCAACTGAAGATCAAGCTTTCATCATCCAAAGAAGATCCCTCAATCGATGAGGAATATGAAGATCTCAACTCTTGAAGAACTTCTTATCCACTTTAGCATTTGGATAAGAAACGATGCTATTATGAATGAAGAAGACGATGAAGCTATCCACAAAACAAATAAAGATAAGTATTCAATTGTCATTTCATTGTTTTGTTATGCATTTGTTTATATTCAGTTGATGTATTATGCATGATATGATGTTTGCATTAATGACACTATACTACTAATATGTAAGTGATGGGTAAGTAGCTCCTAGTGCTATACAACTCTCCATTGCTACTTGTCTAGAATGAAACCTCTTTGCTGACATATTGGATTAGTGCACAATCTCAATGTTGACCTGGTAGAGATGGAAGGCATCTAGAAAGTTTCAGTGAAATATGGATGAATGTTGTATTGGATAAAGTAGTTGCATGATCATATATTTATGCATAAGAACTTGCTAGTATAAATATTTCTTATGAAATGTTTCTAACCATACAATTGCATTTGACTTGTAGGAAAGACTGCATACATAATCGCCTACAAGCAAAGAAGAATGAGACTTGTTCTGAAGAACAAGTGACGACATTTCAAAATGAAGAATAATATGACAAATATAACGACATCATTGATACAGAACCTTCCAGCCATGAAGAAGTAACCAAGAAGAAATGGAAGACCAGTTCAAGAAGAATGATGTCTAGGATACAGTATCGATACATGAAGGGAAGTTCGTAGCTCCATCATGCAGTAGATGGAAACATCGTGAGATACAAAACAAGATTCGTAACACGAGGCTTCTCACGAAAAGAAGGCATAGACTACGAAGAGACAATTTGCAGCCACTAAAAGTGAAGTCACATAACATGCATAATCATGTGTGCAAATGAAAGAAGGCCTTGTACGAGTTCAAAAGAAACCCATGAGATAACACATACATGATGAGCTTGATGAATATCTTAACCTTTGTTACAAGGTTGATAAAGGATGACAAGCTCACAGATGGATGTGAGAAGAACTTTTGAAAAAGTTCAAAATAGAGGATCTTGGTATCCAATGATCCTAGATGGATACTATTTGTCACTCCAGTACAGAATGTTTCAGTGCATAGAGTACGGAAGACAGAGGGAGTATGATGCTCCACTTCAGAGGGAGTGAATGCAGAAGATTCTGAGGTTCGACATGGTATGACAGGATGGATAGATTACTGATGACTCTAGGCTTTATTAAGAGTAAAACGGATTCCAACCTTTGCTTCAAGGTTGAAGACGGAAGACCAGTGATGCTTCTGTTATGTGTTAATGCACTATTGTTCTAGGCATGGAGGTGTGGACAAGGGAAGTATGCAGTAGAGATCCTGAATAGGTTCAGGATGACAGACTACATGACCACACCTATGGCATCGAACATGAAGCTATTGAGTGACGCTTCATCAGAGACGGTTGATGCTACGATGTATCGTCAGATGATTGGGTCATTGATGTACCTGACAAACACGAGACCAGACATTTGCTTTGTTTTGAACACCTTGAGCTAGTTCTTGATAGATCTGAGAAATGTTCACTTGACTGCTGCAAAGCATATTCTGAGGTACCTGAAGGGTACAGTTGATTATGGGCTCAAGTACGATGCGAATCAAAAGATTAACCTGGAAGGTTATGTTGATTCAGATTGGACAGGCAGTGCCATCGATAGGAAGAGTACTTCAGGGTGTTGCTTCAGTATGGGATCAAGTGTGATCTCTTGGTTTAGTAGGAAGCAATCCTGTGTGGCACTGAGTAGAGCTGAAGCAGAGTATGTCGTAGCTTGTTCAACTAGTTGTGAGGCAGTATGGCTGCGAAAGCTACTGTCTGATATATTTGATCTCTAGTTGGATGCTACTTGTATACATTGTGACAACCAGAGTTGCGTGAAGTTGTCATAGAATCCATTGTTCCATGACAAGTCGAAGCATATAGAGATCAAGTATCACTATATCAGGGATATGGTGCAGAGGGGAGCAGTGAAGCTCCAGTATGTTGCGACGGAGGAACAGATAGCCGATGTATTGACGAAGCCATTGGCTAGGTTGAAGTTCGAGTACTTCTGGGAGAAGCTTGGTGTTCTCCAGATTGAGGTTTCCTCTAAGGGAAAGTGATGAGTCCCAAAGCCATTTTGACGAGCAGGTCAGATGTAAGGGTTGAGCCATTCTATCATGGTGAGAGGATTCAGTTCCTTCCATGTCAGATATGAGTGCTGAGATCCATAGCCATTTTGTCATGGTGAGAGGATTGGTTCCTTCCATGTCAAATATGAGTGCTGGACATTCTGTCGAGTAGGACAGATGTAAGGGCAATTGTCATTCTTGGAATGGAGGCACTTAGTCAGTTACCGAGAACACTCAGTATAGGACTGAGTAGCGATTCTGATGTGATAGAGAGATGTGTTCCCACTTGATCAGATGTAAGGGCTGAACCATTTTGTCATGGCTAAAGGATTAAGTTCCTTCCATGTCAGATGTGAGTGTTGGCCATTTCGACGAGTAGGTCGGATGTAAGGGCAACTGCCATTCTCTAGGAGAATGGAGGCACCTGGTTAGTTACCAGGTAGCTCAGTCGAGGAGGACTACGGGCCATTCTGATATGATTGTTGGGATGTGTTCCCTCATGATCAGATATGAGTGCATAGCCCTTCCATCAGTAATGGGATGTGTTCCCTCATGATCAGATATGAGTGCATAGCCCTTCCATCAGTAATGGGATGTGTTCCCTCACTGGGTGGATGTAAGTGCAGAGCCATTCTTCACATCATGTGTTGATTAGATGTAAGTGCTGAGCCATTCTTCGCATCATGTGTTGATCAGATGTAAGTGCTGTGCAATTCTTCGCATCATGTGTTATCAGATGTAAGTGCAGTATCTATCTTCGCATCATGTGTTGATCAGATAGAGATGTTGAAGCCTTTCTTCGATCATGTGTTGATTAGATGTAAGTGTTGGGCCTTTTTGATATGATTATAGGATTAGTTCTTACATGATCATATGTGAGTGTTGGGCGTGTCATTCTTCGTATCATGTGTTGATCAGATGTAAGTGCAGTATCTATCTTAGCATCATGTGTTGATTAGATAGAAATGATGAGCCATTCGTCGTATCATGTGTTGATTAGATATAAGTGCTGGAAAAGACCTACATGGAGGCTAGGCCTACAACCAACATGAAAAATGGCTGGCTCTGTAGAACTTCTTGTGACGAGAAGAATCATGAGATAGCATCCGTGATGATCCAGATCCAGTGATGATAGCCAGTGATGATCCGGATCGAGTGATGATGATCCAGCAATGATGATCCAGATCGAGTGATGATCCAGATCCAGTGATGATGTCCCATGATGATCCAGATCCGATGACGAAGATGACTTGAAGACGAAGATGACTTATAGATGAAGATGACTTGAAGATGAAGATGACCTGAAGGTGACGAAGACCTGACGATGACCCAGATGATACAGAGAAGAAGACTTGTGCTAATAAATTGTGTCGAGAGAATACCTTCCTAGTTAAGAGGGAGTGTTGATGTAATTGTAACTTCAGAATGTATTCACTTGTATTTCTTATCTATTGTAACCCGATGTTCATTCCAGGATGTATTGTAATGTATCTGAGTCATGTCATACCTCGATGTTTATTCCGGGAAGTTTCTATAATGAGAAAGTCATGTCAAGTCATTGTGGGTAACCCTCCTATTGGTCAAGGGTTAAAGTCCCCACAGTTGTGGGGCCCTTGGGTTATTAGACTATCCTAGTGAAGTCGACCCTAGGTGAGTCATTGTAATTCAGGGCAATAGTCCCCACCATTGTGTTACCCTCCTATTGGTCGGAGGAGGCAAAGTCCCCACAAGTGGTGGGGCACTAGGGTTATTAGACACTCCTAGAAATGTCGGCTCTAGTAAATAATTGTTAAGTGAGGCTGACATGTTGGAGTGCACTTCAAGTGAACGAAAGAATATAAATAGAGAGTGAGCCTCTCTATTTGTCGCACTTGCAACACTCACACTCACTCATTGGGGCGCATGAGTGAGAGAGGAGAAGCTCTCTCAGTGTGAGAGAGAGAGACTGCTGCTGTTGGGAGATCATCTTACTGTTTTGGGCTTTTACTGTTTTGGTTCTGATTCTATCTTTGAGGAAGTTGCGGGGTTGTCTCCTTTATGGTTTCCCCGAGGAAAATTCTGTGTCTCTTGTCTCCTGTGTTGTGCTTATGTTTTATTGCTATACTTGTTATTCTCTCAGTAAAAGGATCCTAAGATCATAATGCTAGCTTAATGTTGAAACACTAACAGGCTTGAGAAAACGAAGGACCCTGGTGTTCTTATTTACAATTGCTTGTGACAACACACGATGAGCCGCATTGCGGTCCTTTGAAGACGTGTTCTTACCAATTTTACCAAATGCATCTACTAAGCTTTTAACTATATGAAAACTTGGTTCAGAAGTCTTTATCATCGTTTTCCCTAACGATTTCCTAACAATATTCATGCCCCTAGATTTTAACAATGATAAAAATAATATATATTTATCTCCATCACATTTAGAAACAAAATATTTATTTAGTATCTGTTGAGTTTGGTAAGCAATACTACGTTTAAATAGTGTACCTTCAATGGAATTGAGGAGTCCTTCATCAACTTGTATATGCTTCAGAGTTCTTTGACGTGTGCTTTCTAATGGAGGTAAGGGGGTTGGAATTCTATCATCCAACGCATCAACAATACGCTCTAGCGTTTTAGTAGCAACTTGTTCTTCTTTATTCTCTTCTTGGTAGTTGGATGGTGGAAGTCCAACATCCTCATCGATGGTCCGGATAATATTTTCTTCTTCAACAGTATGCTCCATGTCCAACGCCTCTTCATGAGCTTCATCTTGAGATGGTAACTTATCACTTTGACTTGATGTGGGATTTGAAACATCCCCTGATGAGCACCTATGTTTTGGTTCTTGAATACTTCCATGGGGTGTTTGTTCAACAACTATTGTGGAAATTGAAGGTCCCTCTATTGAATGCTTCTTTTTTCTTGTGCTGGATTAATAGGATGAACCATCGTATCCTCTATAATTGGATTTAGATTAGTTTCCAAGGAAATCCTCCGATTCATCATGTCTATTCTTCTCTTTTCTTTCTCTTCTTCAATGGCTTCTTGAGGTCTCTTCTTCCTTGCTGATTTTATTCCTCGGTTACGTACATTCCCCATCACCACAATGATCAATTCAATATAGTTTGATTTTGCTGCTCTTCAATTACAATTTTTCAAACCTTTAACTTGCTTTATAACTATTGATCCTTCAAGATGCTTCAATCTTCCTTCTCAATTGTTCATATTTTCCATCAAAACAATGATCAATGAGAAAATTTATCTTTGGTTCTCTTGAATAATAAGCAAATGAAAGTTAAATCATAAATTGTTCCTCAAGCTGATTTTCTTGTACAATTGTGTATATCCACCATCACCATGAAATGATATTGAAGCTTGATATCTTATCCTGTGTGCTCCTCAACCATGAAAGATGTCCTCAATGTTGCACCTGCATAACAAAAAGAACGATGGAGAATGTGTATTGTGAGTATTTCCATAGGTGGGCTCCTGCTCTTGAAAAAAAACGCGCAATAATCGGATTATCGTAAAGACAGAGTAAAGTTGCTCTCGGACAAAAACAATCCACCAGTCCTAAAACGCGCACGCGTTATATAGAGTAAAAACGCATACACGATTTGTAGAAGTAAAACGTGCACGCGATAGTTTTAAGCACAATTAATAGATTAGGTGCATGGCTAAGGCAACGAATAAAATCATAAGAAAACAAATGTTTTCTATAGTTAGAAACAAAGCAAATGTTTTTAGTGTTCCCTTATTTTCATGCATATAAATATTTCTCTCTTTACCCCCAATAATCCCTAGATACCCCTATGTCTTTATAAATATACCTCCCTCCCTATATGTTTCTTTCTCTCTCTTACTCCATCCCTCCCTCTCTCACCGTGATGATGGTGATGATGATGATGATGAACATGATGATGGTGATGAAGACAATGATGATGATACTGATGGTGATGAAGACTATGGTGATTATCATAATGATGATGATGATAAAGATGACGTCGTCGATGACAACGACGACGATGATGATGATGATGACCATGATGATCTATTGATGATCATCATGGTGATGAAGACGATGATGATGATGATGATAATGATGAAGAAGATAAACATGATGGTGAGGAAGAAGAAGATGATAATTATGATGGTCATGATGATGATGATGATCATGGTGATGAAGACAATGATGATGAACATGATGATGGTGCTAGTGATGATGATGAAGACGATGATGACGACGATGACGACGACGATGATGATCACGATGATGATTATCATGATGGTGATGATGATGGTGATGACATTGATGATGATGATGAAGATGTCAATGATGACGACGACGATGATGATGATGATCACGATGATGATTATCATGATGGTGATGATGATGGTGATGACATTGATGATGATGATGAAGATGTCAATGACGACGACGATGATGATGAACAGGATGATGATGATGATGAACATGATGATGTTGATGATGATGATGATGATGATGATGACGATGATGATGATACTAATGGTGATGAAGACGATGATAATTATCATGATGGTGATGATGATGATGAATATGACGACGACGATGATGATGAAGATGATGATGATGATGATGATGATGATCATGGTGATGAAGACGACGACGATGAACATGATGATGATGATGATGAACATGATGATGGTGCTGATGATGTTGATGGTGATGATGAAGACGACGACGACGACGATGATGATGATTATCATGATGGTGATGACATTGATGATGATGATGATGATTATCATGATGGTGATGACATTGATGATGATGATGATGAACATGATGATGATGATGATGAACATGACGATGATGATGATACTGATGGTGATGAAGACAATGATGATTATCATGATGGTGATGGTGATGATGAATATGACGACGACGATGATGATACTGATGGTGATGAAGACGATGATGATTATCATGATGGTGATGGTGATGATGAATATGACGACGATGATGATGATGATGAAGATGATGATGACGTCGACGACGACGACGACGATGATGAAGACGATGATGATCTGTTGATGATGATGATGATGAAGACGATGATGATGAACATGATGATGATGATGGTGCTGCTGATGATGACGAAGACGATGATCATGATCATGATCATGATTATCATGATGGTGATGATGATGATGATGGACATGATGATGGTGACGAAGATGATGATGATGATGAAGACGATGATGATGAACATCATGATGATGATCATGGTGATGAAGATGATGATGATGAACATGATGATGATGATGATAATGATGAGCATGATGACGGTCATGATGATGAACATGATGATGGTGTCGATGATGATGAACATGATGATGATGATGATGATGATGATAATGATGATAACGATGAACATGATGATGATGATGATGATGATGATGATGATGATGAACATGATGATGATGATGATGATGGTGATGATGATGATGAACATGATGATGATGATGATGATAATGATGAACATGATGATGATGAAGACGACGACAACGATGATGATGAAGATTATAATGATTATGATGATGTTTATGATGATTATTATGATTATGATGATGATGATGATGATAATGATTATGATGATGGTTATGATTATGATGATTATGATGATGATTATGATGATGATGATGAGGGTCATGATGGTGATGGTGAACATCATGATAATGATGATGATGAACATCATGATAATGATGATGATGATGATGATCAACATGATGATGATGACGATGATAATGATGATCATGATCATGGTCACGATCACGATGAACATCATGATGATGGTGATGATGATGATGATGATGATCACGGTGAACATCATGATGATGAAGACGATGATTATGAACATCGTGATAATGAGGATGATGATGATGATGTTCATGATGATGAAGATGATGACGATCAACATGATGATGATGATGATGATGAGATGGCGATGAAGATGATCAACATGATGAAGATGATGGTGATGATGGTGATGATGATGATGATGATGAAGATGACGACGATGATGACGATGAAGATGATGATGATGAAGATGGCGATAATGATGATGATGAAGATGATGCTGACGACGATGATGACGAGGGTCATGATGATGATGATGATGATGATGATGATGACGAAGATGCTGATGAGGATGATGCTGATGATGAGGGTCATGATGATGATGAAGACGATGACGATGGACATCGTGACAAGGATGATGATGATTATGATGATGATGATGAGGGTCATGATGATGATGAAGATGATAATGATGATGATGATGAACATCATGATGATGAAGAAGTCGATGATGATGACGACGACGATGATGATCATGATGATGAAGACGATGGTGATCAACATGATGATGATGATGATGATGAGGGTCATGATGGTGAAGACGATGATGATGAAGACACATGTGCCTTACTCACTATCCCTCTGACTTACTCACTGTCCATCCCTGCCTTTGTGCATGATGATCATGATGATGAAGATGATGATGATGAACATAATGATGATGATGATGATTAACATGATGATGATGATGATTATCATGATGATGAAGACAATGATGATCAACATGATGATGATGATGGTGATGATGATGATGAGGGTCATGATGACGATGATGATGAACATGATGATGATGATGAACATGATGATGGCGATGATGATGATGATGATGAAGATGATGGTGATGATGATGAGAGGATGATGATGAACACCATGATGGTGAATATGGTGATGATGAACGTCATGATAATGAGGATGATGATGAAGACGATGAAGATCAACATGATGATGATGATGATGATGACGACGACGATGCTGAAGATGGTGATGAAGGTGATCAACATGATGAAGATGATGGTGACACCATCCATCTCTCTCTCTCTCTCTACATGTGTGAACCTGCACCTTTCTCTCCTTGTGTCTGTTCCCCCATCACCCCTCACACACACACCTTCTATTGCTCCCTCAATATCTCTTTCCTTCACTCTATCTTCATCCCTCCCTCACCCCCTCTCCTCCATCTCTATCTTATTTTCTCTCACACTCTTTCCACATCATTCTCTCTCTCTCTTTATGTTTTCAACTTATCCCTTATCCTCAACCCCCTACTTCATTATGACCCCTATTATATGTTTTATCGCATCTCGTTCCCATCTCTTCAATTTCCCCCTCCTTCTCCTCTCTCCTCCAACACATCCGATTCCTCCTCTAATACTCCATATCCACTTTTTCATTCACCAATCCTATCACTAATAAAACCATCACCCACTTCCTCCCCTCCACCTTATCCCCCTTTCTCCACTCAAATTTACAACATCTCGCTAGGACCTTGACCATTCCCAACCCCCTCTCAACTATTAACCATCCCCACTTGAAATTCCAACATCTTCCTAGGCCCTTGACCCTTCCCCACCCCCTCTAAACTATTATCCATACATTTGATATATTACACATAGTGTTAAATTTTTAGCTCTACAACACGCATTCACGTCTTATAGTTAGATAACGCGTTCGCGTTTAATAGTTATATAACGCACACACATTTTATAGTTTTATAACGCGCTCATGTTTTGTAGTTATATAACGCGCACACGTTTATAAATTCTACAAGGTGGGAAATGTAATTTGAATTTAAACATGCCAATTCACTTGCTCGGATGTCACCAATAGCCATATGTGTATGGTTTGGAATTTGCTTCGGTAGTACCAAACCTGTGCTATGGTACATGATAAACCATAGCTAATTGGGCAATATTTCCCCAATTTTCTGAAGAAGTCGTTGTTTACACACTTGTTACATTATGTTACACAAAGTCATTTTTGACGAAATCTTAAACATAAATAACATTTTTTCTGTAGATTCTAAATATGTAATTTTTATTAAAAAATATTATATTTTCCTATTTGTTTTCAATTTCTATTGTGTCCTAACTCTTAACTCAAAATACATATCGTTACTGCTATTTCCATAACCTTTTCAATTCGTAATCGTTTAAAAAAAAAATTATATGGTGCACTAGAAGACACTGACATCTACATTCTATAAAAAACCCATTTCATGATTATTTCATTAAGATCTTCAAAGGCTGCACCCATAAAAGACGTACCATTTTCGAGGAATGATCACTTAGATAATTAAAAAAAAATTAAAAATTATTAATTTTATTTTCGAAAAATAGCGCTGCACTAGTGTTATATGTTCTCTACCTTCCTGCAAAGTTTTGTATCCCGAAACCATCATTTAGGACCTCAAAGGATGTACCCACCAAAACATATACCTTATCATTTGCCTTAAAAAAAAAGTGACTGTTTTGACTGTTAAAAAAAATGAAATTTGACATAGTTATAAAAAAGTTCAATACATAAACCTTATATATTTGGAAACGTGATTCAATTTCCTACAATTAATCGTTTTTACTCAAAGCAAGATATTTTGTGTAAGTATCTAAAAAAACAATTAGGTTGAGGGATTGCTGATTTTTCAATTTTCTATTGCATCTAATGTACCAAAAGTGACCCTCCTTAGCTTGCACTGTCCCTAATAAATTTTATTATATTGACTAAAAGCAAAAAATATTGTTTTTTCTTTACAGTTTTGGATTTAAAATTTATATTTGCTCTCCAAGACATAAGTCAGCAAGAAGATTGCATCTCCTATTTTCAGACTAAGATTACTTACAAAAATGGTTATCAATGTTGTCTTTTTGACGATATATTTTTATTTTTATTAAAGATTAAGGAAATAATTAACCAGTTTGAGCATGTGTGTCAAAGTGAGGCTAGTAGAAATATAAAGAGTGTTAAAGTGAGTCCATAGAAAGATAAAGAGAGATTGGTTACAAAGACAAATTGACGATGATTTGCAACAAAGACAAATGGACCATGTTGTTTTCATTGATGTGAATTGATGTTGCATGTGTCATGAATTTGGTTGTAGACATGATTTTGTAGAGAGCATGACAACAAATACTAATATCAATAGGTATGTGTATTACTTGTTAATATATATTTTTAGTAATTTCTATAATTATATTAATTGATTATAATAAATATATTGGAAGAGTCTAACAGTGATGAATTTTCCCAACCGACAATCGTTGTGTCGTCGCCTTTGGCAACCCACCAGTCCCCTTCGTCAACGGCCTTTGTTCTCCCTTCGTCATCATCTTAGTCCCTCTCCCATGCCCCTCCCCATGCAATTATTTCATGCCCGCCTACTCCGTTCATCTTGGTTTCTCGTGCGCACCAATATTCCAAAGAGGGAAAGTGCTTTGTTTGCATTGTCAACCCCATAACCATTACAGGGAGTGCCCTCTTCCCACCTCCTCGACAATGATTACAGGGTGTTCCCTTGAGCAAGGTGTGCGATGATTGTTTGGAGTGCTCCCTTCGTCAAGCCCATAAATCATAACCAGTCCTCTTTCCATTCCTTCACATAATTGAATGTGCAAGGAAAGTTGCAGTTAATCATAGCCTGCTCTAACTTGACTGCTCCTTCTGGTAAGTTGGTCAATACCTGTGTTTATGCCCCTACTGATGTCTGTTTGAGTGATGAAACCTTCTACACACACACACATGTTTTATGTTTGTGTTTATGCCCTTGCTTAATACTATTTATGCTTATGTGTTTATGCCCCTGTTTATACTCCAATCTTTGATCCTTCATATTAGACTTGAATCCATTTGTCATTGTATTGCATGGGAGCCATATCGGCAACAAGATATGGGTCATGTTGTTATTGTGCAATCTCCTTTGGTTGAGAAATGGAAACCCAATGATGATGAGGGTGCTCTAATAAATTTGGTTATCTAAGCGTATTGGATGGAACACATTTCAATCTTAGAAAATGTTTATTTCAAGTTTTTGGTGGTAAAAGTTGGTGTTGTTTCTAACAACTTTAATGAATTCTCCAGATCAAATAGCTCTTCATATCTTAAGGACCGGCACACCATGAGATGATGATTATGGCTCGAGGCACCTTGGATATCGCTAAACTAATATATGTTAAAATGAATATCAATGAGTTTTCTCAATTGTAAATACTTGCACTGTAATTTCTTATTGGCTTTTCAGCCTGTAAAACCCAATTTCTTATTGGCTTGGTTGGGCAGTCTGTGAAACCCAACGGTGTGTTGGCTTACCTGTGGATGTGTTGGTTCTGGGCTATGGGTGAGCCTGTTATTTCCCTAGTGCCTTGTGGAATCATGCCCAGCTCAAGGTTGGCAGTGATGTTGAGAGATTGATGAGCAGAATGGCCTATGGTTGGGTGGAACATTGCAGCGACGTAGCTAGTTGTGGGCCAACTTTGTTTCTAGATAAGTATTCTTATGTATTTAATCTCTTCAATGAAAGGTTTATGAATTAGAATGAACATGATGAATGCATGAATGAAATAAATACGTTTGCTTCCTCTACAGATTGCATGATGCATCTTTGCATGTTTTTATATTAATGCATTTCGTTTTTATGCTTATGATCGTGGGTCTAGACTTCCCCAGTTTGACAGCAGCAGCGTGTTGGTCATGTCCTCTCCATCGTCGGTATGAGGGCCGAGGACGTGACAAGGCATCAATCTTTGCTTGGTAGTATTGAACTCTCTTTTCCCATGGGTCATTACAACCCTGTGAAAGTTTTAGTTTTCTTCAAGCTATGTTTATTTAGACAGGTGACAAAGTTCATGAATCATGTTTTTCAAACAAGTTACACATAGTTCATGAATCATGCTTTTTTAGCCATATAGTGAAATCATATCCAACTAATAGCAGGAATAGATATGTTTTCAATACATTCAATTTTCAATGAGAATACCTACAGGTAGGTGCTTTTCATGGTCTATAATTTAATGGATACGACATTCACATTGAGGATGAAAACATCCAACAGTTTCTATTTATCAATTGTTTCATCTTCCCATCGAAGGGATGAATATTGGCTACTGAGGTTGTTTACTAGGATGGGAGCTTTGTTTTCTCAGAATGTGAATTATTTCCATTGCATAGGATATGGTATATGGAAATTGTGAATGCACATGGGTAGAATGTAATCTTTCCATTGGCTTTTGTATGTGCATATCTCAATCCAGCGACGTGTTTTAGCAACTATTCTCCTGGAAGTTGTTAGGGGTGATTAAAGGTCAAATGATTCATAGTCAAAAGGATCAAAGATTGGAGTATAAACAGGGGCATACACACATAAGCATATATAGGGAGTGAAGTCTAATATGAAGTTCTAAATAAGCCTACAATTCTCTTTCTCTATATCATAAACATTCTAGCGATACAAAATATTAATAAAATGGCATTGGACAACTTCCATGCTTAGAGGGTGGAAAAATATCCCACCTATATTTTACATTCAAACTTGTCATTCCCCCTTGTTCGTACAACCAACTTTTTAAAATTTGATTTTTATATACGCAACAAATTAATTTTGAATATGCATATCTCCAGTACTTCATACAAATTCTTTGATTCCATGTGACCCTAATCTACGCCCAGAGAGTGTCGCATTGGTCTCACCTTAAAACACGTTCAAATCTAACATTTTTCCTTCAACTGCTCGATCTCATTGTTAGTCCTTAGAGGTCCATATGACTAACACATGGCGATTCATTGGAAGAGAAAATATTAGAGGGAAATGCAAGAGAAGAAGCCAATACCAATATATAAATTTTATTTTGTCAAAAACAAAGTGAGCATTGGTCCTTTAAGACTCATATAGTGGATAATCACTTGTAGAAACTATGGATAACAAAAGGGTAGATGATCGATTGCTAAAATTCTCACTAAAGATAGGGGATTTGTAGAGGAAGAGAGATAAAAGTAACAAGACTATTAATGGAGGGAAGGTTTTAATTATATAGATAAACAAAGCAGAAGAAGATGTGAAGAAAAAGAAAAGGTAACTTGAATTGCTCTAAACAGGACAAAAAAAATTGGGGATGAACATAGATCTAATTGTTGTAAAGTTGCATTTGATGCATCATAGCATATGTAGAGCTGACTAGAATATTTGAAAAATTAAAGATTGATTGCTTTGTTGGTTTATTTCACTTGAAGAAAAAACATAACCATTTTTATGGACAACGGTCTTGAGAGGATTTCCCATTGAAATCTGGTGAAATTAGTTGGTATATGAGATTTGGTACGTGGGTCATGGCAACTTACGTTGCTTGTTACCTTTGATTGGAACACACTCGACGGACTTTTTTGCTTCCTTTTAAAACTTCAACATCATCCAATATGATAGTTTCAATATATTGAGTTGATAAGGTCTTTGCACATTCTCCTTACATCGAATATGGCCCGATGCTTCAAGTCAACATCTGTGATGTTTGAATGGTAGGAAATATTTGTAGGTTCATTGATGAGGTGTGTTGGAATTTAGTGTTATGTTCGGTGGATTGACCATTATCATGGTCTCCCGAAATCCAATTAATTTTGAAACAGATCTATCTTTGCAACAAGTTTGGAGTTGTCTATCTGCATTTTACTTGTTTTTGTTGTTTAACCAAGACCTCAATTTTCAAAAATTACAAGAGGAATCTGCCTGCATGCCTACCATGACGTCTCATCTGAATTTTCATGTTGGCTTCACCTCAGTTTGGAAATGTTTGGTAAAATCACAGGCATATTCAAAATTAAATTTGTCTCTTATATAAAGTTCAAATTTTAAAAAGCTGGATATACGAAGAAGGGGAAGATGACATACATAGGATTACCTGCATGGACATGATATGGCGACTCGGCGAGAGAACCCTATGCGAACTGATGTGATGCTGTCAAAATTTGGAGCATGATGGGACGGACCGAACGAAGTTTAAACAAGCCATCGGAGGAAATCGAGGAATGTTGGAGGAGACCTAGACGACGAAATCGTCGCATTTCTAGACAACTCCTATAATAAATTGGAGTCGTTAGTCATGCAAATGATATCAATGTATGTATTCATTATCATGGTGTCTTACAAATTTTGAAAAATATTCCTACCATGAAAAGGTATTTGTGGCAAATACGTTGTATTCCAAGTCGAGTTTACATGTTGGTCCAAATTATGGCAGTGGACCATTACTTAGACATTTACTTCAACACTGAAATTTTTAGTTTTCAAAGATAAAGTGTCATTGCACAATACGATTCCATTGCAAATTGCTTAGACTTGGTATTTGATAGTCTCATTCAATTCCAATGGATGATGAATACATTTAAATTAGGTTAATTGTGGGGTTTTGTCCATCATACCCCATGCACCTAACCCAATGTTTACCATAAAATGTTGATTGCACCTTGCTAAGCCTTGTGACATTATGCTTGGTTGGCAATACTATAATTTGTGATAGGGATGTCATGTTCAAAGAATCCATGGGGGCATTAATCTTTGGAGGGCGTGGTTGTAATATAGGGCCTATGTTTCCAATTGTTATTGGTTTAAATAATTTGTACACATTTGGTGTTATAGAATGTTTATGTGCATAACTTGTTAGAAGATGTAGTGGGTAAATAAGAAGACCATGAATTATTGAAGGTGTTGGGTGTAAGATCTTATGTGTCTCTCTGAGATTTTGTAATGATAATGCTCCAATAAAATAAGGAAATCCATACAAATTATGCTTTATGGATAAGGAGTTGATAAAATTAATTGAGGGTAATTCTATTAATCACTATCACTTAGTGAAATAAAATTAGCAAAACAAATTTAGACTTAAGCATAAGTACTTGTTCGAAGTCTTGCATCTACACTTGGATTGAAAGCTTAGTGAAAATGTACTAAGTCTTACATCTACACTTGGACTGAAAGCTTAGTGAAGATATCACATCTAGTTATCCCTTTGTTTGTTTATATACCTTTTAACTAATTATTTTCTAGTTTTATTATAATACTTTATAAAGTTTTTATTTTTGTATGCGATTGTGGGAGGTTTTATAATGGGAAGGTGGGAGGAGATTAATGAGTTGGAAGTTGAAGATCTAGAAGATATGGTAGAGTTTTCTGGTAAAGATTTGACATGAACATACAATGTGGGGGGACCAAGTTGCAATTGTTCCCTATTTTTGACTTCAAGATTTTATTAGAGGACAACAAATGAGAGAAACTACCCTTACTCAATTTGTTGTTCATATACTCAACAAACCCGAAATGTTGAGGAGATCACAAATATTCATTTGGACACGTATTTGGAGTATGCTATGTGATTTTTTTATAGTTATTCAATTGAATGTGTGAAACATGATTTAGATACTTTTAAATTTTATCATTAGATTTAATTGATAAAACAATGCATCTAGTGGGACCAATGGTTAAGAGCATGTGTTTCCTCTTAGGAGGTCACATGTTCAAATTAAATCCAATCCTTGCAAAAACAAGTGACAATATTTAAGTAAGGTGATTGCACACTTGAAGCCTCATAACAGGGATCAATGATAGCCACAAAAAAGATCAAAATAATCCAACAGATATCAATCTTCTCAATAAAATAGGTTGATGATTGACGTTCATCATATTTACATAGGATATTTTGAAAGATTCTAAATTGTCTTTTTTTTAGTACTTGTTCCAACTATTTATCTACCAATTTTTTGAACTAATTATATTAATTCCCACATTGGTTTTCAAATACATGTACATACTTATGATATGAAAAAAATGTCATTTTATTTGGTATTTAAATTATTTATTGAAAACATTTCTTTAACATTTGTTCCAATTTGAAATGATGCATGTTAGCCTTTGAAATTACATTTAGGTATGTGTATTCTTGTATCCAATAAAGTTGTAATAATTTCAAATGTTTTGTTATTTTATTATAAGTTATGAAACTAGCAAGATCTATTCTTAAATTTATTTGTATTAGTGATTTTCATTACTTATTTCCATAAATGAAAATATTTCTTATATATACTAAAAGGAAAAAAAAAACATCGTTTTCCTCTACAGTGATGGATAATGGAGATGCTTCAAAATTTTTATTTGTTCTCGATGATATAAGGCAGCAACACGACTTCCTTTTCTACTTCAAAAAAAACTCAACAAAGAAAATGGTGTTCAATGTTGATTATTTGACGACATCCTTGAATTTTTATTAAATATTAAGGAAATAGTTGACGATTTTCTACTTGTTTGTCAAAGAGAGGCTGTACAGAAGTTTCAGAGTGAATGGTTACAATAACAAAGAGATATGGGATTTAAAGTAACCATTGATCTAAAATGGTGTTACATGTGCCATACATATGGATGCAAATTTAAAGAGCGAGAGAAATTAAGAAGATATAGGTATGTGTAAATTTCTTTTGAATATTTTATTTAATAACTTCTTTACCCATACTCTATTCATTATAATATTTATTTTTAATAAGTGAGTTTTTATACTACATTGTTTTCTTCATGCAGAGTTGCTGAAAATACATGTTCTAAATTTTGTTGGTCTTTTGATGAGATCTACCAATATGAACAATTTATTCTCTATATACATCGCAAAGTCTCTATGTTGATTGCATCTAAATGCAATCTTTTCAACTATACACTTCATTTTTTTTTCTAGGATGAGGGCATCACCCCTTGAAATTGAACATATTTGTCAAAACCTTGGGGTTGATGTAAATTGGTGTTGCACATGCCATTGATGTGTTAGTTGATGTGACAATTGATTTTGATTTCTCATACTTTAAATAGGACGATGTTAAATTGATATAAGGATCTTAAATTAATTATTTGTTTACTTTAAAATTGTCACAAAGGCACTATCAAGGTCAAACATAACTTGCAATATTTGATTGGAATGCAATAAAGCTCCTATGTGAAATTACATTCAACTCATTCAATTTATTACTTTCGTGTAACATCAAAATATGACACAATATTTACTTTGAAATTTATAATTTGTAGTTTCTATCAACAATAATAGGATTAACTATCGTAATATTTTTAGTGTGAATAGGTTAAACACCATCAAATGTGTTAGGTTCACATATTGAGCATTATCAAGTGAAAAAGCGGTTGATGTTGTATTTTATTTTGACATTTGTTTCAAATTGTTCAAATAAAACTCTGTATATACGTGGTTATGTGTATTTTTGTATCCATTAATGTAGTAGGAATTGAAAATGTCTTTTTATAGAGTATAGGAAGCTAGCATGCCTTTTTCAAAAGTTATTTTAATTTTTATTTTGTAAATCAATATGTTTTTTCTTAAGTGGTATTTTGGTCTTCTTTGAAACATGAATTTTTTTACTAAGACTGTTCAATGTCAAAAACAAATATATTGAACAAAACAAAAATATAAGAGACAATTTTTTAGCAATCAAAGACAAGAAAACTAATAAAATAATGATCTTATCTAGCTCAAAACAGTTGTAGCACTCAAATAATCACAAAACACTAGGTTATTTTCATTAAATCTAATTAAGTGCAAAAGGCTTGTATTATTTCAAGTTTCTTCAATGCACAAGAACACTACATTGTGCATCTATTGCATGTAATATAGATGTGTGGACCGGTTAAAACTTGAACAACATTTCTTGTTGAGTCTTATTTATAAGTTTTGAAAACATTTGTAAAGAAAAAGGTGCGTTGAGCGTTATTTTGAACAATGTGTCCTATTGAGTGTTATTTAAAGGTTTTAAAAAAAATTGTGAAGCAAAAGGTACATGTTGTTCAAATCAACAATTTATCTCACATAATTGTGCAATGAATTAAATATTGAAGTTCCACACCTATAGGACTCAAATCAAAGTGAAAAGGTTGAAGGGCATGTGTTATTAGGACGAGCGAAAACTAGGGAAATTAAAGGTGGTTAAACTTATATCCATATATGGTACATGTGTCTAATTTTTATTATGATGGTATAATGTGTTTTATGTTTGTGATTGTAGGTGCTATTGAAATCGAGGCTTTATTACTATATGTTGCAAGAAATAGTGAGCACACAAATGTATGGAGGGATGACTATCAAAGGCATCGTGACGTCGAACCAAGACGTTGTTACTCATATGCATCTCGAGGTGGTCATAATTCATCTTCATACTAAAAAATAATGAATTTTTTTTAAAAGGATTGGCCTCCAGCTATTAGTTTAAAATATTTTAGGGAGAGAGTAGCAAGGGCATGTAGAGATAATGATGAAAGGGTTACTACATATACATTGGACATTTTAAAGGGGCCAGAAGAGAATAAGGTGACACATTACAAGGGGATGTGGTACAAGGGTTGTCATTATCGTGTTTGAAAGGTGGTTGAAAATTGGCAAACATTTGACTCTGGCATTGCTGCATATTTTACAATAGATTGTCAAGCACATGTTCATGATGGAAACTTTAAAAAAAACACCTTGCGATATTATGGATTAATTGAAGATATCTTAGAGCTTAAATTTAGATCTTTCAAGGTGGTGCTATTTAAAGCTAAGTGGTTTAGAAATATTGTGGTTGGAAATCATCCAGCAACATATATGCATGAAAATGGATTTTGTATCATCAACCATAGTAGGTTTAAGCAAACAGATGAACCATATGTTTTTTGTGACCAATGTGAGCAGAAATTTTTATGTCGCCATCTTATAGAATGCTCAAAGTCATTTGTTATTGAGTATAATACTAGATCAATAAGAGCCTTTCAATATTTACATGAAGACGAACCTATCGTGGAGCAAATGTCATTTGATGATAGCTCAGATGATGAGGTTAATGGACAAGAAGACATATTGGACCTTACAATGTATTTTCAACTTATTTTGACGATTAATGAGAAATTTTATGAATAGTTGTACTTGAAAATTTGACCATTAGTTTTGAATTAAGGTTGTTTTTTTAAACTCTACTATAAGGAAAGGTTTATGAAACTCATTGAAGGTTCTTTTAACATCCTACACTTGCAAAACATTTTTTTAGCTTGTCTTCTAAAGATAATCTAGTAGGTTCAAAATCTTGTACATTTTCATTTTTAGGATATTTATTCAGCGTATAAGATCCAATTTTTCAGATTACATAATTAATATTTTAAAAGTACATAAATTAGGAAAACATTCTCATATTTAATTATGGTGAAATGTTTATTAATTGAAATATATAAATATAATAAAACCATTTCATGTTTTTTATGTCTATTTTTTATTTAGGAAGAAGCCAAGGAATTTTTTTTCTATAAATGTATAAATGATGTACTTTCAAACTTACTAAGACAATATAACACGATAAGAATGTTATATGTATTATCATTATATTTATTCACAACGTTTTTCTTCTTACTATATGTAGAAAACTTAAAGATTGATGCTTTTTTATATAGAATTGAAGTGTTTGTTATAAACTTATTTTTTGTAAAGTCAAGTTAGATATTGAAGGATGTGTTAAGAATTTTTCATTTTCCAAAATAATGTTTTATGTTGAAAATATTGTCCAATTTTCCATTTGATTTAGTGTTACTAATTTTCTTATGGTTCTAATAAGCATTTTAATTCATTTGCATAATATTTATTTTATAATACTTATTACTCTATTTCATATAGTTAGATGATTGTTGTTTTCATGATATATAAATTGTACTTGCACTTCATTGATGGACTAATACAATGAAGTGTATAAAACTAGCTTTGACTTTTGGTAAATGTGTTAGCATTGAATTAGGTCTCTTGCTTCAATAAGCAAACAAAAAAACGAGCAATGTGTACTATTTGCACAAAGAGTGTAAATGATGTTGTAAGAAACAAATTTTTTGGAGGCGCAAATATTAATGAAATACATTCGAAAGGAAGTAGTTTATCTAAAACACCATTGTCACATCCAAATTTTATAGATGATGTAAACATACCAGTAGTAACTGATCCTTGTTATAATGTGAAGCCCACATTAGATACTGGATTTGAAATGGATAGGTTACAATTATATAAAGAGTGGTTGACTAGGGATAATGTAAACCCATTCATAAGAGATGCAATTCAAGCAGCATACAACACAACTATCTTTGACAAAGATAATGCAACAAATACAAAAATAGTTGGTGATGATATGCCAAAATAAATAGTTATTTTT